>VMDO01039439.1:0-12680 GCA_007922755.1 Pedetes capensis
TACTGGGGGTTGAACCCAGGGCCTCACGCTTGCATGCTCTGCAAATGCTGGGCCCTGAGCTGCACCCTCAGCCCATCTTTTTACTTTCTGAGACAGGGTCTCACTAAGTTAGGCAGACTGCCTCTGGTCCCAAACTTGCGATCCTCCTGCCTCTGCCTCCTGAGCTGCTGGAATTACAGGGGTGCGCCACTGTGCCTGGCTTGTCTATTTTTTTAATTAAATGTCATTAAGGATTCAATGCCTAAAACACCATTGGGAGTTTCTTTTCTAAATAATTTCCTTAAATATTTTTTCTTGAAGTCAAACTGTATATTTCTGATAGATGTGCAGTAGGCATTGTTGTTTAACTGTTTTATCTGAATTAACCTATGCCCCACACCCCATTTTTTCAGTACTTGGGGATTGAACCTATGGCCTTGCACACATTTTGCATGTCCAACACTGGACTGCAGTACCAGTACCCCTTTTTTATTTTTTGAGTCTGGGCCTCGCTAAATTACACAGGCTGCCTCTGCCTCCTGAGTCACTTGGATTATAGGTGTGAAACCCTGCACCTGACTTTTAAGTATTTTTCCAGGCACAGTGCTTTGCAAATACGTTTGTATTTGTTTTTTGTGTGTGTGCTGCTGGAAATCGAACTCAGGACCTCACATAAACTAAACTCCCAACCCCTCATTCCCCCACCCCCAAATTTTACTGTAAAATTCTATATGGCTTCTAGGCGAAGTCTGTATTTAGTTGCATATTTGATATCATTGTTGTTATATCTGTCTGGCATGGTGCAGTGCCATGAACGCATTTGCATCAGTATATGTGGTTGGTTGAAACTGAAATGATTGAGTAACTAATAAATGTCAAAGATCTCATTTTCATAATTGCCTAATTCTTGAAAAATAAAACTAACCCTTGGCCTTCCATATTGCTCAACTTCTCTAAATAATTTTCTTTACATGAATGTATGGGCTCCCTTTTGTTCATACTCTGGACTATGCTCAGTTTCTTAAAATTATCAGCATACTATGAAAACTTGTACAAACCCCACTGTCCTAATGAAGGTCTAGTTAGTATCCAGTGAGTACTAGCGATGTGTAACTATGTTAATAATGACATCAAAATCCCATAGTGAAACTCATTATGCTATACTCAATTAAAAAACGTACTATACCTCACAAACATGTACAATTATTATTACACGTTAAATTTTTTAAATGTTTAAAGAGCTGGAACTGCTAACTATCCTGATTTGATTACGACACATCATATATATGTACTAAATTATCACTCTGTACCACATAAATTTTTTTTAAAGTTTAAGTTGAATTATAACTTTATGCTTAACCAAAGTGATTCAGCTTAGCTCTTTTTCTAATGATTAAAACATGGTTTGGATTTACCTGAGATCTATAAATGTAAAATTACCATTGATCCTCAGTAGTTCTCTTTCAGAGGAAGAACCAAAACTATGCATCTAAACAAGTTTCTCTGAAGATAATCTAATATTTCAAAAGTATCATGAGTACCAATAATGTTCAGTAGGTTTATAAAAGTCACCTGATTTTGACAACTGAAACCACTTGCATGATAAGAAAGAATATTATGTAGGAGAAACTGGAGGGCCAAAAGATTCATTGTTTACTCAATTTCATAAAACAAGTGATGACGGTAAAGCCAGAATTCCAGACTCTAATATTCCTTTGTGTTACACTGCATTGTCTGCACAAAACAGGTTGTCAGGAGGGTTGTCGTATGCAGTAACATGTTGGTAAAAACTGGCTGCTTGTTTATGTCATTAGAGTTACTGAGTGGTGACTGGCTCAATTTGATTTATGTCTCACTTTAGTTTGTGTGCCTAAGAGCTAATGAAATGATTAATCACAAGGAGAAAGAACACGTTACTTTATCTTTGGTAAAATGCATTACACACAGTTTGTAATTCTTAGAATTTAGCTTACTTTTTAGGTCTCAAATGCCCTCACTTTCAGTTTTAATCACTTTGCTTTCCTCATGATTATTCTATGATGCATCTGTATGCATTTATCTATTTTCTAATGAATTAATTTAAATCTGCCATGGTGGATTTCCTTTCAGTTTTTCTACAAAAATGTAAGTTTCTCACACAAATGTCAGACATCTCTTGACTATATATTTGTATGATTACTTATATATTTTTATCATCCCTTAAAAAGCATAGATGGGTTACTATAACAGTAGTATCAAATTTAAATTCCACAGGATTGATACAGTCAACATCCCACAAGGTCAAAGGACTTCAATTTGATGTATTTGCTCCATATGTCTTAGCCTCTGGAGTTGTTTTATTTCTAGTATTCATGAGCCTTGAGCTGGCCATAGAGGAAAACAAGGGAGATTTATTGTCCTTTTCATATGTTATCGAGATATGAAATCATACCCAATCCCATCTGCCTTTTGAAATATGGTATCAATGTTATATACACTGAGCTTCCTCCTCTAGCACACTCTCTATCAAGATTAGTTAAATGTGTAGGTTCATGGAAAATAAGCAATGCTTAATGATAATAGTTTGGGAAGAAACACTCAGATCAAGAGCCTTTACATAAAAGTAATTAGTGTGCTACAGAATAAGAAGATAAACACATTCACATTAGCAAAGGGTATGTAACAGTTATTCCTTGTTGTTGTTGTTGTTGTTAGGTGCAGTTGAGTCGGTATCCAACTCATAGTGACCCTCATAGGGTTTTCAGTGGCTGACTGTTTTGGGATTGCCTTGGGAGTGGATTGCCAGGCCCTTCTCCCATTTTGCGGTGCTGGGAACTGAACTTGGGACCTCAGAGACTGCAGCGCAGCACTCTACCAACTGAGCTAAATCCCAGCCCTATTCCTTGTTGTTAGGTGCTGTCAAATCAGTTTCAGCTCATAATGACTCTATGTACAACAGAGTGAAATACTACCTAGTACCGTGCCATACACACCATCTTTTTTATGTTTGAGTCCATTGTTGCAGGCACTGTGTTTCTTCTTGAGTCATGCCACATCAGCAAATGGAGGTCCCAGTGGCACTACTCCATTCCTATCATTTCTTGAATGCCTTCCAGCTTGGGGGTTTATTTTCTGGCACTACATTTGACAGTACTTTTCTGTTCTTCATAGGGTTTCCAATGGCTGATTGTTTCAGGAGTGGACTGCCAGGTCCTTCTCCCTAGTCTGTCTTAGTCTGGAAGCTCAGCTAAAACCTGTCCACCATGGGAGGCCCTGCTGGTTAGTATCTGAAATACTGGTGGCATAGCTTTCAGCATCATGGAAACACACAAGCCCCCTTAGCATGACAAGCTGATGGACATGTTAGGGTGTTATTCCTTAGTTGTCTTCTATTAGAATATAACAAATATTTCATAAGTCCTAAAAAGTTGAACTGAGGAATAGAGACATTATAGCAAAGTGTTGTGGGGGTATCATTAATTTGTTAAGTTAAAAAATGTTAAGTTTTATATAAGAAGAAGCACCATGAAATAAAATATGGTTCAAACATGTTTGGGGACATGTAAGGAGAAGAGATATGACCATTGCCCCAGTTTTAATGTTAAGGATATAGGCATTTCAACAGTGATTATGTATCATTTATTCAACAACCTTAGTCTTGTATTAAATCAAGACTGTTGATTTATCAATATGTTCTTATAAAGGCTGGATGCAGTGGTACACACCTGTAATCCCAGTGATTTAGGAGGCAGATGCAGGAGGATCACAACTTTGAGGCCATATGTGGCCTGCATAACTTAGACAGATCCTGTCTCAAGATAAACAAGGGGGCATGAGGGTGCAGCTCAGTGGTGGAGTGCTTGAAAAGTACATGTGAGGTACTGGATTCAGTCCCCTAGTCCTAAAAAAAAGCCTTATATGTAAAGCCAGCAGAAAGAGTCTCACCAGGTGTGGTGGCACACACCTATCATTCCAAAGACCCAGGAGGCAAAGGCAAGAGGATCACAAATTCAAGGCCAGAGGCAACCTGTGCAACTTAGTGAGATCCTGTCTCAAGATAAAAAATTAAAAATTGGCTGGGGTGTATCTCAGTGGTACGGTGCTTGCAAAGCATTCAAGAAGCTCTGGGTTCAACTCTCTAGTATTGGGGTAAAAAAAGGAGTCTCATCAAAATGCCAAAGAATAGATCACAGGCAATTCAGAGTCACTGAAGCTCTGAAGATGGGCCTCCACCACATGTTTACAAAGGCTTGATGACAGTGGACTTCCTTAGCTGCTAGTGTGTAAATGACTTGAAATGAAGTAAACAGGAGTTTCCGGTAGAGAAATCCTTCTGAGCCTTGCTGAAGTATGCCTTTAACTAATGAGAAATTGCTAGAAAATACTAAAAAAAAAATGGACAAATCAAGCTACCATGTAGTAATCAGAAATTTAATTACCAACTTGAAGAAATCAATGTAAAGCAAATAAACACCTATAGTATTCAAGTTGACTAATGGTTACATTCTTCCTAGTGGTTTCCTATGTATTTGGAGTCTTGAATAGAATGAAGAATGGCATGTGCCTATCACCTCCACATGTTTGGTTAGCAAAATATCTTCAGTATCTCTTCTCTTACCCCATACTGCGCTTAATATGTTCTTTTTCTCCTCCCCTTTTCCTTCCCTTCCTCCCTTCCTTTCTTCCCTTCTCCCTTCCTTCCTTCTTTTCCTCCTTTCCTTCCCTAACTGAGAAAGGCTAGATTTTGCTATAGCAATATATAAGTAGTAAAATCTCAATAATGTAATAGACAAAGATTTATTTCTTCCTTATAGCATATGCCAACATGAGTTGGGTAGTTCACTTGTGTGGTACTGGTATGCAAAATGTTGATTCAGGGATTTAATTTTCTTCTGTCACGTGACTAAACAATTTAAAGCACATGAACTGCAAGATTTCCATGGTAAAGGAAAGTGAGATTGGACATGAATTGTACAGGCAGCTTTATGGCCAAGCATTAGAGTGTCACATGATGCTACATTAGCTATTAGGGAGGCTAGGAAATATGGTCAAAACAAGAAAACAAAACTGAAATAAAATTCAAGTCATTGAACATATAACATTTTCTTAGACTCAGTAACCATCCTTCCAGGATTTTGCTTTGCTTATATATTATTTCAGCACTATCACACAAGATAATAGTATATATTCTGTCTTTTCTACTAGTTACCACCTTGTGGGAATTAAAACTACAGAGCTTACTACTTTGCAGATGTATGCATAAATTCTTCTTGTTGTTGTTGTTAGGTGCCCTGGAGTAGAATCCGACTCCTAGTGACCTTCACTGGGTTTTCAATGGGTGATTTGTTTGGGATTGCTTTGAGAGTGGTGTGCCACATCCTCCTCTGATTTTTGTGGTGCTGGGGATGGAAACCAGGTCCCCAGAGAGTGCAGTGTGGCACTCTACCAACTGAGTTAAACCTCAGCCCGTGTATGAATGGATGTTTGAAAAAATAATGAATGATTATAAACATCTAAAACTCATTTTCACTATCATGTCATCTGGATTTCTTGATTTGTGGTCTAGCCTCTTTTTTTTCCAGTACTGGAGAGTTTAAGGCAGGCCCTCAAACATGCTAGGCTATAACTGAGACAGACACTCAAACTGTTTATTTTTTACCTTGAGACAAGGTCTCATTAAGTTGCACTGGGGGCCTCTTGCCTCAAGCTCGAGATCCTCCTACTTTAGCCTCCTAGTGAGTTACTAGAATTATATGCATTCATCATAGTACCCAGCTTTTGCTTTTCATATTAATACAAAACTAATAGCACGTAAAACATATTTTTATTTAAATTACTAAAATTACAAAATTTACTATATTTATTTATAACAAAAATGATTTTTGGCATCTATGGTCATAGGGGATCTGGGGCTTTGCTTAGCTGGTAGATTGCCACTCTGCACTCTCTGAGGCTCTGGATTCAATCCCCAGCACTGCAAAAATGGGAGAAGTATGTGGTAATCTACTCCTGAAGCAATTCTGAAAAATAATCAGCTATTGAAAACCCTATGAGGGTCACTCTAAGTCAGAGCCAACTCAACAGCATCTAGCAACAACATGGTCATAGGTGTTGGTAAGAAAAGATAATAATTATCCTTTGACTATTTTTTACTAATAGCTCTTCAAAAAGGAAAATTTCCATCCATGTCCCATTTCCTATTATTAACTCACATATCCACACACTTAAATATATACCAAAGCCATGATATTACAGATTACTCAGTATCTCAGACATTGATTGGTCTGTGTCTTACACAGAGGAAAGGATTTTAGTATCTAATAAGGTAAAGAAATATAATAGTATGAAAGCAAAAGTAGTACAAAATGCAATATATATGTAAACTCTGATAAGCTTGATTAAGAAGTCACGTAAAGAAGACAGTAGTTATGTGGACATAAAAACTTGGAGAATCTTAAGCATCTGTCAATATTTTCCTTATCATCAGTAAAACTAGAATGTATATGACATTATGACTGACAAAATGAGATAAAGACCCAGTTATCCCTGAAGATGAGCCAAGGACATGGCAAGAATTTGGACAAATAGAATGATGTTCTCAAAAAAGAATCAACTATGTATGCTTAGCTCCTGGTCACCATGGCTACAGCTTGGCATTATATTCGTATTATAATGAGAAAATTCACACACTGATGAGGTTAGCAGTAAATAGGATAGCAGCCAATACTTCCAACTTGGAGTGTTGTTAAGAAGAGAGGGGAATTTATGGAATTAAAAAAAATAGTGAAATCACAAAGACATGGTTATGGGTTGTAAGCAAAAGGCAAAGTTAGGAGTTTGCATGCTCAGCAACTTCTTAACTCTACAAGGCCATTCTTTCCCTAATTTGGTAGATACCTAATTAAACATAGTGCTATATTTATCAAAAGTGCTTAGCCTTTCTACTTAGCAGGAATTTCTACATGAATGATATCCATACCAACTGTAATCTCTGAGATAGATCCCAGACAGATTCTAGCACATTCACCTATATAACAGTCACATTGGGTTATATCATCATAATCTCTGGCCTAAACTATTGCAAGAAGTACAAGTGATACGTCTCTTTATATCCATAGCTTCCTTCACTCTTTTCTCTTTCTAGCTCCCAGAAATGCCTTTTTAGGAGTTCAATCATAGCTGGGCATACTGGCTTATGCCTGTACTCCCAGCAATCTGGGAGGAAGAAGCAGGCTGAGGCCAGATGTAGCCTATGTATCTTAGTAAGAACTTGTCTCAAAATAAAAAATAAACAAGGAGCTGAGAGTCAAGCTCAGCAGTACAACGCTTGCAAAAGTACATGTGATGCCCTGGGTTCAACCCTTACTACCACACACACACACACACAAACTCAATCATGACATGTCATTCCTCCATTTAAAACTTTTCGGTGACTTTCCCTTCTCATTGAGCACAAAATTAAGAACCTTTGCCGTGGCTTAAAGATTCTTACCTGACTCCACCTTTGTAACAAAGCTAAAGTTTCTCTCTGCTTTTTTTCTTTGTAGATCACTAAACTCATATTAGCCTTCTTGCTGCCTTTCTTAAACATCCCAACAACATGCTCACTTTAGTATCTGTTCACTGGCTGTTCATTTTATTTATAATGTTCTGTCATTGAAAACTCATACCACTCACATTCTCACTTTATGAAGGTCTCTTCCTAAATAATAACTTAGAAAATGACTCCATTCGTGGCCACATATATATAATGGCAAATCACCCCTGGTACTCTCTTTTGTATTTATCCTGCTTTATCCACTTCATATTTAACCATCACCACTTTATACATTGAATATATTTTATTACATTTTTATTTGCCTTTCTCATGTAAAATATAAGCTCTTGAAGAACAGGAAGGTTTGATATTTTCTTTACCAGTACATCCTTATAGCCCAGAACAGGCATAGTGCAGAGAAGACATTCAATAAATCTCCATTAAATGTATATATAAATGTAAAAATAAATGAATGGTGGAAGAGAAGAAGCTTATTTATTTTCCTGCAGTGATGATATTTAGGTTATGTATTGCTACATAACAAACCACAATAAAATTTGGTGTATTAAAAACTTTTCTTGGAGCTGCAGGCTCAGTTAGTAGAGTACTTGCTTAGCATTCATTGAAGCCATGGGTTCTATCCCCAGTACCACAATATAAAAAAATAAAAATTAAAACCTTTTCTTATCTCACAAATCTGTGTGTCAGAACTTCAAATAGGGTCCACGTTGTTCACAGAAGCCTCTCAATGCTATTTAGGTGACAAATAGCCTGGCTTACTAAAATGGTTTCATTCTCATGCCTGTTTCTTGCACAGGGATGGCTAAAAGGCTGGGCTCAGTGGATTCTGTCAATCAATAGAAAGACATAGACATAGCCTGTTCAGCATGACAACTTCTTACATGGTACATTCAGGTCTTTTACATGGTGGTTTTGAAGTCCAAGATCATGTGGTCTAGTACACTAGGAGGAAGCGTTATGTCTTTTATGAGCTACCCTCAAGTCACACAGCATCACTTTCAACATAATATATTGATTGAAGCTTCATAATCCAACCCACATTAAAGGACAGGGTACACATGCATCCTATTTTTCAATGGAATAGATGGCAAAGAATTTCTGAGCATATTTTAAAACCCTCACAGATGGCTTTTGTAAATTGGCTTGGAGTCTCAGTTTTTGTTACTTGCTGCTTTAAACTATTGAGCTTACCAAAAATAGATAAATTATGTGTTCAGAAATGTACAAAAATAAATTATTTGCTGTTCTGCTCTAATACGATACCTTTCTACTAAACTACATTTTCTGTGTGCTAATATGTTCTATGTAGCTAAAGGGTAAACAGACTTGGGACAGGTTTGGAGTGTGGAGTGGAATGGGAGAGCACTGAATGGCAAACAACTTTCCTAACATTCCTAAGGATAATGAGTATGTTTCCATGAAGATTACCAGAGAAGTGCTGCATTAGAGGTTATGAGTCATTACCTTGCTATTCATAGGATAACACATTTTTAAAGGGCTGAGATTTAGCTCAGTCGGTAGAGCGCTGCTATGTAGTCTCTGAGGTCCCGGGTTCAATTCCCAGAACCACAAAAATGGGAGAAGGACCTGGCAATCCACTCCCAAGAAAATCCAGAAACAATCAGCCATTAAAAACCCTATGAGGGTCGCTGTGAGTCAGACACAACTTGACAGCACCTAACAACAACAACAACAACATTTTTAAACTTGGCTATTGTATTTATTATCATCACCATCATTATCATTATCATTATTTTTGTGTATTTATTTGTGAGGAACTCAGACAAATGGGAGATCAGGAGTAAGATTTGCTTATCAAATTCCCCTTCAAACTTTAACAACACATTAGAGAATGATTTTTATAAACATAAAATACTCTAATACTTCAATCGTTATGTGATAATAAAATTGGTTTAATATGAAGTTATCAAGAAATTTCCTAGTATTAGTAAGTAGTTATATATTATGCTTTAAATACTGTATTATGTTTAAACACTAAATATTGTTGTGATTTAAATATTATTTGTATGGTATTATTATTAGTATTTAGATATTAATTTAGGAAATCCTGATGGCTTTACATGAAATAAAGTCTGATTAAAAATTATCAAATTATGAAGCCAGGCACAATGGCTCACACCTGTAATTCCAGCTACTCAGAAGGCAGAGGCAGGAGAATCACAAGTTCAAGACCAAAGGCAATCTGTGTAATTTAGTGAGACCCTGTCTCAAAATAAAAAGTAAAAAAAAAATGGGCTGGGGTACAGCTCAGTAGCACAGCACTTGCAAAGCATGTAAGTGTGAGACCCTGTGTTCAACAACCCAGTACCACAAAATAAATTATCAAATTATGAATTCATAATTAAAATATGAAAGCCATACTTGAACAAGAGCGACTTTCAAGTTCAGTTTTGCTACTAGAGAATGTTTAAATCACTTTATTTTTCTGTCAGTTATGTCTTTTAAAAAGAAAACAATAATCTCTAATTTCAAATTCTCCAGGGAAAAACATTTCATGGCCCTATGTCATTGATTTGACAGTTCAGTAAATACTTCACAACGTGATGGTAAGATTTTTGGAGGAAAGTCACTAATGAAGAATTTCTATTGTTGGTATTATCTTCAGGAAAATGGCTATTATCTAATACCTGGCATTGTTTTTAGGATATGAAGGTAAACTGTTATTCTCTATTGAAAAGGAAAATACCTGAAGTGAATGTCATCCATCTAAAAATTTCAATACTAAATTTTTCCCACGTGGGTTATCTATTTCACATAGGTAGTTTTTGGTATGTGTATGCTTTTCATTCAGGCATTTCTATCCAGTTCTTAGATGAGTTCTCAGTGAAAATCAATGAGCATGGATTATACCCTTGAAAAAATCATATGTGTAGAATACACAGCAAACTGGAAGAATAAATAAGACTTCCATTAAATATACAGATGGACTTACCATATATTCCCAAATCTAATCCATATCCTCTCAACAATTTTAGAGTGGTACAAAATAACATGTAGGTAGGATTTTCAGTCCACTCTATGTGTAATTCCAATCCACACCTGATTTTGTATTCCCCTAAAACTGTTGAAAGGGAGTGGATTGGGTTCAAGAATATACAAATCCCTTCTCAGTTCCTTGTCTTCACTTCAGAATTACATCAAACAAGGGAACACAGAATACCATGAGAACAACCACAAATTCACACATGGAACATTAAATCCATACACAGCCAATTACCATTTTTCAAAAGGAAACAAGGTCTCTACCGATTTGACTTTGGGAAAAAAAACACAGCATTTTAAATCTATTTCTAAAGAGGGTGTGGGTTTTTAAACTTATGAAATTAAAAGACCCTTTTAGGTATTCATATTTTCCTAAAGGAATAGAACAATTTGTATTCAATTCTTGTGACTAAAAACTTACTGCAACCTTAAATGGCAGCTTTTCATCTTTAACTTTAAAAAGTTTCACAAAACAACACTGCCAAAACAAATAGTAGAGTTTCATATCGTAGGCAGAAACAGACATGTATTTGCTGTTATCTAAAACAATATTTAGCCTGTAGCCCTACGACCGTGGTGTCTGATCCCATCAGATATAGGAAGCTAAGCAGGGTCGGGCCTAGTTAGTACTTGGATGGGAGACCACCTGGGAACACCAGGTGCTACAGGCTTGGGAGAAGGACCCGGGCAACCCACTCCCAAAAAATCAGCCAATGAAAACCCTATGAATAGCAGAGAAGCACTGACAATAGTGTTTTGTCTGTTGTACCCAGGATCACTATGAGTCGGATACCAACTCAGTGGCACCTAACAACAACAACAACAAAATAATAATAATAATACTTTGGTAACACTTGTGTGCTAAAATAAGCCTTTAATGAAACAAAAGCTACAGATGGATTTTTTTTTTTACCTTGAAGGTTAAAAACATCGGTAATTTCAGTGACCTATTCATATGAGATCTTTTACATTCACTGGAGTCAGTAGCCCTCTATGGTTCCTTTAAGCCATTTAGACCCACTCATGATAGCTGCAGGTATTTGCAGTTGAGGTGCAGTAGATCCTTCTAGGGTAGATGAGTTCATATCATTCTAGGTTGCTGTTCATTTTCCTCAACTCCCTCTACCAGTCACTTTTAAGTTGGATTATTTTTAAACTCTTTCCCTTGAATAACATATAAAACACAACCTAAGAAGAAATTGTAGTAACTGTACATACACAGAAGGATGCATTCACAATGAATTGTTGTTGTTGTTGTTCTTAAGTGCCATCAAGTTTTGTCCGACTCATAGCGACCCTCATAGGGTTTTCTATGGCAGATTGTTTCAGGATTGCCTTGGGAGTGGGTTGCCACATCCTTCTCCCATTTTTGCAGTGCTGGGAATTAAACTCGAGACCTCAGAGACTGCAGAGCACTGCTCTACCAACTGAGCTAAATCCCAGCCCCATTCACAACGAATATTCAGCCATTTTTCCCACTGATAGTGCATGTTTGAAACTAATATTTGAGATTTCATAAATAATTGCCTCCAATAGAGTCAGAGATTAAGTATAGAAATATATAGGATTTCTGGAGTCAAGGTAGACAGTACTGATTAATTCATATGTATCCAAGTAAGTACTTCAAAATTTCCTTGCAGCACAACTTGAATGACTTTTATCATGAAGCTATTTAAATAAAAGTTTACATGTCATATAAATATCAATATAAATAGTATTTTCTTGTGTACTTGGACATTGATTAAATAAATCAGTTTCATGCTTTCTTATTTTTCTTTTAATATTTGCTGTGTGGAGTCAATAAAAATTTTCCCAAAATCTTCTCTGCAAAGAGTACTCACTAATACTTAAGAAGGCTTTACAAATTATGAGTGATAATGTATTTGTTGATGGTTAAATCACATTACTAGTTTGTAATCAGTATTTATTTTTAAATGAAATGGAATCAAACAAGGCATAAGAGAATAGGAAATATTAACATACATTACAAAGGAAGGGGTAGTCACTGCTTCATAAGATTTAAATTTTTAAATTCATTTTAAGTTGACATCATAATTATATATACTTATTTGGGACAATGTGATATTTTGATCTATGTACACATTATACAAACAGCCAATCAAGGTAATTACCCATCACCTTGTCAATTTAACATTTTTCA
>VMDO01039440.1:0-12699 GCA_007922755.1 Pedetes capensis
TTTTTATAAGTGTTTTTGAGATCATCTCTTCCTTGGGAAATTAATGTGTAACTATGAAATAAAAATATTTTATGAATATATATCACAGAGTTAAAAATTAAGCAATTTTTAAGTTCAGGATTTCTATATTTTGCTGTCCATCCAAAAGTATTTTGCCATGAAAATTTTGATACACCAAGAATATCATACAATTGGAGTTCCTCATAACATCCTTTAGGAAATGTTATAGAGCTTAGTTTATGACTCCAGTATCTGTGTCCCACTAGTCTGTAAATTCCAAACTCCTCTACAGGATTCAGCTATCCACTGGAGTTGACCACCTGTATGAATGAAACACAGCATCCTGCCTAGCATGGAGAGTCTCCATTTTCTCTTCAGGTCCAGTCTCCAGTCTGATCTTTATAGGTTGTATTAGCCAAACCTCAAATTCTCTAGGCATAGCATGAAAGGATAATAGAATAGGAAAAAAAGAAATAAATGGGCAATTATTTCTTGGCTTCCTCTCTGTCTCATTGAGAATATTAGACACATTATTTTAACATGTTGGTGATTTTGTTCCTCTACAGAAGGACGTAACACTTAGATTTTCTGACTGGGCATACTAAAGTAACAAGGCTTTCTGGGATTGTTAATGACTATTTCCCTGCCACTTCTGGCTTATGACGATAAGGGGCTTCTTTCTTGGGTTAGTCCTCTTGGGATTCACCATAACTCTATTCAAACCTTTATAAATATTTCATTCATTAAATTCTCTTATTCATGCACTTAAGTGTTGCAGGTACCATGATACACTCAGCAAGACCAAAATTGAATTCATTAAATATCTCCCAAAACTTATTCTCATTCTTAATACCATTCATTTATCCAACTCAGATAAACTTTAGCAATTATGCGAAGCCCTAATACTTAATTACCATTCTAAGATAATGGAAGTGGACTGAGCCTTGTTAAGAGACATCTGGCTTTGAATTGCAATTATGCCAATTTTTATATCTGTGTTATCTTAGGCAATTTACTTGATTTCTCTGATGTTCTCTGTAAAATGATTATATCACATTCACTGCTTAGAGTTGTTCTGAGGGTAAAATGTGATTGTTTAGAACAGAAGTAGCATAATTTTTCCCATGAACAGTAGCCTCTTAAATTTTTCTTAACAACCAAACTCTTGAGCCTAACCCCCACCAATTCATCATTTCTATACAATGATGTAACATAAAAATTGAATCATACTGCTCTGTTCAATTGATTAAGCAGCTCACAGTCCGTGAGGATGTATAAAGGCTTTAGTTAATATATACAACGACTTTCAGGATATGGCCCAAGCTGAATACTAGAGTTTCATGTATACTGACTAATGCCATAAATACAATTAACTTATTATCTTCTATACGTATTGATATGAAACTATCATAAAATAATGGTTAAATATATAAGAAATTTCCTGATATAAAAATGATAATGATAAAACAGAAACTAATGTTTGAGTACCTAACTATGCTAGCAAATGAGTAAAATTGTTATATGAATTCTTTTATTTAGTTCCCCTAGCACTTTTCAGAATTAATTAGGTACTAAAAGTAGTTAGTGTATATATTTTATCAAAATTCATAAGTAAGATCAATCCCATTGAAAAATCACTAAGTAATATGAGTTTATTTTTCCACAAAACAAAGAAAAATATTATATTGGCCTTAGGTTCAATAAAACCTATTGTGTCGTAAAGTTAATGAAATAACAACTGAGGACTAATTTCTACTTTATTGTTTTATATTTCTTGCTTCTCAGGATGTATCACTGAAAAGCTAAGGTGATAAAGTTCTTAGTTTAATAGAATTGTAAATAAAACATTACTAGTTTCTGTAGAACATTGTCCTCCAATGCATCGTATGGTAAAAAATTAGCATATTAAATTTTGTATGATGCTTCTTTCTTCTCTGCATCTACATAAATCCAACTAACTTACTCTTTATGAGCCAATACAGGTCTTGTGGTTTTGCTGCATCCCCTTGCCTCATTCATATCTCATTTTCCTCTTAACTTTTACAGCTTTTATGGTCCATACAACTTACTTTTGTACTACAGTAAATAATTCTCCATAGCATTGCTCATTGTTCCAACAATTCTGACATCTCTATCGAAGCTATAACTATACTTTTGACCTCTACAGTCACTATTTACCACTAGGCAAAGCCATACAGGCTTCACTGTGTTACTAAGGCAGTTCATTACCAATACACCTGGCTGGAAAAAAGGAAGTGTAGAAATCTTTGTGTATAAAAAGGACTTTAGGGACTATTTAAGATCAGTCCCCACAGTTTATAGCTAAAAGCATGGAAGTCCTAAAATGTCAAGTAATTTGTCATGTTCATACAAATGATTAGTACCAAAGCTAAGATTGGGCATTGGGACTCTGGTCTTCTCCAGAGTTCTCTGGTTCACCTACAATGATAGCAATTATAACATTATTTACAGTTGTAATACTAAATTAATGCCAGTTATATATTTATTCAAGAAAATGATGGAATATTCAGTATATATTCACCTCACAGTATTGACTTCATTTATGCAAATGTCATACATATAATGGGATATTAAAAGTAAGTATATAGTGTTGCCACAATAGAGAAGTCCAGGCAATTATATACTAAATCCCCATTATTTACTTGTGGATGGAAAATTTTAATTCCTCTGTAATCAGTGACAAAATGAAGGCTTAGGAAAAGCAGTGTTGTATAAGGGAAAACAAAAAATATTACAGCATTGTTGCTTAAAGACGAATGAGATCATATCTGCTTAGGTTGCTTACACAAGATTTTAAAGAAACAATTCTTCTACCTTTCTTGATGACTGGAGAATGGATGGGCAAAATGGCCTGAAGCTGCCTTGTTTAATTCCTGAGGATTCTATAAAAGCAGTGAGGAGCTAATCCTTCCTGAGAAATACAGTTCTTGGAGGAAGAGGTTAATGGAAATGCTGACCAGTATTACATGAGAAAAGAGCGCTTGTGCCAAAGGTTAAAACTACCTAGCATGTTAATATTATAGAGTACTATTTGATTGGAAGAAAACTCAAGTACATCAGCTCTGGTTTTATAATAAATTTATAAATATAATGACCCTTTGAGAACTCTCAACATACATTAATTCTGTCTCAAAATTTAGTAATTTTTGGAAGACTGTGAGAACTAATATATTTGTGAGGTCCATTTTTAAGTTAATTCTAGGTAAGCTATGTTTAGAATTAAGTAAAAATTGACAACAATGACTAAAATGCTTACTTGTAGTGGTTATTAGGTAAGATGTTTTTAAAGCTATTATAACCAATTTTCACTAGGTCAACATACTGTTAAAAAATAATCGGTGTCAAAGACATTTAATATACAATTAATCCCTTTGTATTCAAAGATTCAAAGCAATAAAAATTTCATTATGGTCTACAGAGCATGCAATTAAAGGAGAACAGTGAAATCCAAGAAGGCAAGATACAGCTTCACAGCACTAAATGATGGGCCTGAGATAAGAAGTACAATGAAACTTCCAAGAACAAGTGAATGCTGTGAGAAATTCATTCTTTGAGTACTATGAAAGCATAAAATCTCAAAGTCTTTTAAAAACTTCACAGATGTGTAGCATATTTTACCTGAAAGAAGATCCTCAATTTTCTAGATTTCTGAGACAGTTCTAAATTATTTCCAAACTCCTGTGAGAAAATGTAATAATCCAGGTTATGTATAAGTGCTACTTTTTCTTGTTTTCTTTTTCTTTCTATCCATTTCTTTCAAGGAGGCTCACACATTATATGAGCTACTTTTTAAGAACATTAAAATTGAAAATGTGTTTATGTTCCTACAATTGACCTATATTCCTCAAGTTAAATAGCATACTTCAGTGCATGGGTACGTTTTTCCTTTTTACATAAGACATTTATTTATTGGCCTGTTTGTTTGTTTGTTTGTTGGTTGAGACAGGGTCCTACTACAAAGCCCAGGCTGGCCTGAAACTCTTTATGTAGACCAGGCTAGCTTTGAACTGGCACACACCAACACACCCAGCTATAAAGCTATTTTCTTGCAAGTTAGTCCTAAAGAAATTCCAGACAAAAATAGTGCATCAAGAGGACTGGCATAATCAGCTTCACTAAAAACAGCTTGATTAATACTAAATATGTTCTAGTTGCTAATCAATTATGTTAATGAAGTTGCAGGCAGCACATCTGCAAGCTGTGACAAAGTCCATGAGCTCAGCAATGCCCGATCATTTGGACTCCTTGGGAGCTGCTCAGTGTTAGCCTCAGTGCAAGTGCTCTGCCTCTCTGCACATGAAAAGCAGTTCCTCTTAACAAAAGACTCGTGATCCTGAAATACTGTTCTTCTATTCACTTAAACATAATACTGATTCTGAAATAACATGTCAAATTAGATCACTCTTTAAATATAACAACAGAACCTAAGTGTCCCACTTAACAAATGACACATCCCTTTCCAGGTGACAGGTTGACAGGCAAAACATTTGCTACTCCGTGTTTTATGAACCTCTGCTAGAAGATAAATTGGAGGCAAACATTTGAATAATCTAACTATCAAAGTCTGCCTGAAGTTGGGGAATTCGGGTTCCTTGATTTATGTCCATTTCCTTAGAATCTGACAAAACTTGAGGTGACACTATTATTTACTGACTGTCTCTTGTCCTGTGAACATATGGGCAAGGAAGGAGTCATGGCAGCTTTGTGTCAAATTATCTCAAGTCACATGACTTATTACAGTTCAAATGTGAAAACGAATGTAAGTCAGATTCTTCTTTTTTCTTTTTTGGACTGAGTTCTATAACCTTTGCTTTAAATCAGTTGCTTATTCTTTAAGTAAATGCTATAAAATACCAGCCAGTGATAAGTAGCTTATAGCTTTGTTATTAGTGTCTATATAAACTTTGACAAATTTAAGTCTAGTTAATATTATTTTTAAGTATTGAACTTTTGTCTATTAAAATCATATACAGAAGATGATGAAAGTCAGCATAAAGGAATTTATTCTTTAAAAAAATATATGAGACTGGGCATGATGATGCATGCTTGTAATAACAGCAACTTGGGAGGCAGAGAAAGGAAGATCACAGGTTTGAGGCCAGAGGCAACCTGCATAACTTAGCAAGACCATGTCAAAAAGTATAAAAGGGGATGGGGTTCAACTCTGTGGTGGAGCATTTGCAAAGTATACGAAAAGCTTTGGGGTCAGCCACAGCATCATAAGATAAAATTAAATTAAATTTAAATTTAAAAATATATATGATAGAAATGAAAAGGCAAAAACCTTAGTTGCTAAAAAAGAAATATTTAATCAACTCTAACTATATGAGATACTTAAAGTTCCTTAGCTACCTATTAACTAAGATTATAGTTTACTAAGTCCTATAGATTAAGTGTGTCCAACCTCAAATTTAGTTTGAAGTTCTATCTTCCTCATGTAACTGTGGTGGAGATGGAGATTTTTCCTATTCTCTATGAGTCTTTCTGAAATAGGTACTTGGCCTGAAACATTTTGTGTTTTCCCAGACAATGAGAAGTCCAACTTTCTCATGTGAGGCATTATAGTCATTCCAGAGAACATAGGGTTAATTTACTGGTCACTCAAGTGACTAATATTAAAATTAGAAGCCTTTCTAGAAGTGCAAATTTGCACTCCACTATACTCTGAAATCATCTAGGGATTTGCCATTAAAATGTCATTGTGGACGAGCAGCATCAGTAATACTTGTGAGCTTGATAAAAATGCAGAAATTCCGCCAAGCACCATGGCACATGTCTGTAATCTCAGCAACTGGGGAGGCTAGAAGCAGCCTGCACAAGTTAGCAAGCCCTTGTCTCAAAATAAAAAATAAAAAAGAGGGTCTGGATGTACAGCTCAGTGGTAGAGTACCTGCCTGGCATGCATGAGGCTCTAGGCAAAACCACCCAGTATTGCAAAAAAATAAATTAAAATTAAATTAAATTAAATAAACAGAAAGAGTCTTGGGCACAGATCTAGAAATACAGGGCAGAGAATGCCAGTCCAGCTATTTACAATTTTAGCATAAATTTGAATTTTTCATTTGTTTATTATTAACAATAATATATACTTTTCAGAGTTTTAGATTATCAACTGTATATATAAAATACACACATACAATATTCTAGTAAGTATGAATTGAAGAGAATATGTCCATAGGCATGGCTTGGTCAGCACCTGATTGCGCAAGTACATAATACATGTTAGTATCAGAAAAAATAAATAAATAAGAAAACTTCACCCGCTTGGATACACAAATCTTTCTCAACTATTGAATGTGATTGCAAAATGTATAGCCAAAAAGGGTCTTTGGGATCTGTGGTCAATTGGAACATGTGCCCCTCACCAAGGCAATCAGATTTAATATAAAAATAAAACTAGTTAAGACTATTTGGAGCAGCCTACCAATTTCTAGTGTGTGGTATAAAACAATTGACTGGAAATGTAAGCCTTGTTAAACATAAAATAAACCAATGATTCTCAAAATTTAATGTGTAAAGATTCAGCTGAAGTTTTTGTTAAAATGTAGATTATTCCCACTTTGAATTGCCAGAAAATTTGATTCATTAGATCCAACATATGATGAGAATATGCATTTTAAAAACCTTTATAATTGATATAATTGATTTTGATGCTGCTAATCTAGAAACTATTTGCAAAAATCTGTGCTAATCCAATAAAATCTGGTCAGTTTGCATAATACATTGAAGGTCATCCAGATAGAACACAGCAGATCTGCAAGATGAACCCACATTTATGTGATTCTAGAGCAGATTGTCAATCACTATACTATGTTCCAAGGCACAGGGTTCCCACCATCTCTCTAAGTAACAAGAAATGACAAAAAGAGCCTGAGTCACCTTTGTATGAGGGGTTCAGAGGATACATGAAATGAACTGAAGTTCTCAGAAATATCCTTTTCATTATTGGAAGATTAATTTTAGAATGGAGTTTGAAGGAGAAAAAAGAGGTAAGAAATAGAGGAAACAACAAGTTACATGAGCATATGATGCCAGATAACAACCATATGATAATTTCTGAACTATGTGCTAATTTACTGACCAGATAGAAACGCATCACTTTCCTGTTCCTCCTCACCAAGTGTATTTTATTTCTTTGGCTTCCCATCTTATGGTACCAGAATTTACCCGGATATCTAATACAGAAAGCATAGAGTAATTCTAATTCTTTGTTCTCCTCCAGTATCTACATTAAATTAGACACTTTGATTGATTAATTCTCTTCCTAAACTTCTTTCTAATCCATATGCTTTTCTCTATCAATCTCCACTAATTAGTTCAGGCCTTACAACTTGATTGGATCATTCTTTTCTCAAGTGCTTGCAACCAAATCTCATACTAACCATCTAGCCAGCAGGATGACTATAAAGTTGATTTTTCTAAATGTACACATTTATTTGTCCATCAGAAACTCCTCATCTTCAAAAAGTATTGTCTTTAGTTAGGAAGAAACATTTGTGCTTGTACATGTACAAAATATCTCTGGGGCTTTATATAAGGAACTAATTTTGTTGCCTGTAGGGAGGGAAACTGAGTCACAGAAAGTTAAAACCAGGAAGAATAGAACTTTTACCCTGTATAACTTTTGTAGCTGTTAAGTTTTGAATTATGTAAATGCACCAAAAACTTTAAAATAAAATAAAAATTCTTTAACTTGGGGAAATAGCAGGATGTCAGAGATTTGCAAAACAAATCAATGTGCAATCAGAATTTCAAAAAGAAAGAAGGAGAGAAATAGAAGGAGGAAAGAATAGAAAATATTGATCTATATATCTTCAGATTGAGTATATGAGGAGTTTATCGACATTTTATAACAAAGCTTTAAAAACAAATGTAAATTCTAAGCATAGCCTAAAAGGCACTTAATGATCTGCCTTCTGAATGCCTTTCTATCAACTCCCAAAATCTTTCTCCATTCTCTCCTTTCTTCCTTGTCTCCAAGCTGGACTGTTCACATTTCTGTTAACCAAACTCCTTTCTTTCTCATCTCTGTGCTTGGCATAGGCTAGTCCTTCTATTTGTAATGGTCCTACCTTCCTTGCCTCCTTGATAGACTCTAGTTTTTGAGATTGAATTCCCACAGTCACCTCATTGAAAATACCTTCCTGGGGTGCCCCTATCTCTTTCAAGGAGATCTATGCTTGCCCTCCTCATAGTTTTCACAGTACTTCATGCTAACTTAGGTTTTTCTGCTTTTATCATATTGCAATAATCAGCATATCACTTAGAACACAGAGATCAAGTCCTCTCCTAGAGGGCCTGTGCTTTGCAGGGTTCTGTCTGGTCACCCTCTGGCTATATCCTGTCCGGGGGCTGGGGGTCTGTGAGGCAGAGTACAACTACCTGCAGTCTCTTCTTTCATGTGCTTCAGAACCAGGCTTCTGAGAATTGTTTCCCTACCGGCTGTATGGGCCTTTTCTAGGATGGACCCTCATCAATGTGATCACCACTAGTCTTGTAGGGTAGACAAAGCCAATGGGCATCTGTTGGATAAAGTGGACAGAACTTGTACCAACATGCTGGGGTGTCCTCCAGTAAAAATAGAAAGTCCCTTACAGAGTAGGATAGAGATAGAGGTGGAAAGAGGCTGTGATCTGGGTGAGATCCCCATTTGTACTTTTGCAAAACATTAGTGTTGCACTTGGCTTTAATTATGTTTGTGTTTATATCTGCAAAATGAGCATTGGCATGGGGGAACTGTTTCTCTATTAATCTCTGAATCCCCAGTACTTTGACCAATATCTGACATGATCCCATGGCTGGAATTTCATAAATAATAGTTGAAAGAAAGAATGAATAAGAGTTAAAGAAATAGCTACATTTCCAGAAAACTGATTAAAATGGCATTTCCTTTGCATTCCTTTTATTATATTGAAGAATTAGTAACACTCTTGCTTGTATACAGCACTTATAAACTAAATACAATTTCATCCTTATAATAACCCTAAAATGTCAGTTTTACTTTTACACCATCTTAGAGATGACAAAACTATGAACATTTAATTTAAGTAACTTCTGAAATTTAGAAAGTTTATAAAAGGTAGATCTCAGATTCAAACCTGGTCACTCTACTGCTAGAGTCTTCAGACACTAAATTAACCAATTTGTGTTAAAATTGTAGGAATCACAAGGTATATCCATGCCTATTCATCCCTATATTTCCAGCTTGATTTCCAGGACAGTAAAGTGATCATCTTTCTGGATGCTGAAGCTTACCAATATAGAATCCTAAGATGAAAATTTCATTTTCTATAAAGGACTAAGTTGACGTTCCAGCCAAAGCAAATTGTAGCTTATACATAGTAAAATCATGTAAGAAAATACTGATTTTTTTTACTCTTGTTATTGTTTTATTTTATTCTTCCACATCCTATCTTATCCACAATAGAGGCCCTTATGGGAGAAAAAATAAAATAAAATACTTGCCTTTAAGAGTTGGTGTTGCTGCAGCAGGTGTGGAAGCTTGTACTGTCAGTGATGGAAGTGGGATAGCTGGGCTTTGTTCTGTGCATACAATGCAGGAGTAGATGTTGAAAAAATAGTAATAACAAGTTTAATATCCTCAACAAAAATAGGAAGAGCTGTCCCATGCATGCTTAATTCATAATCCTGAGTATAAATTAATATTATTATGCAATAAGAAAACTGTTGTTAGGGGAGATCAACAAGATGATACTTTCAAAGACTCAGTTATCTCCAAATATTTCTGGATATATTATTTCTTTCATAGTTGTATGTTGTAGTTGTTAGATGCTGTCCAGTCGGGTCTGACTCAAAGAGACCCTGTGTACAACAGGACAAAACATTCCTTAACACTGTGCCATGCCTGGCACTATTGTCAGTGCTTCTCCACTATTCATAGGGTTTTCAATGGCGGATTGTTTTGGGAGTGGGTTGCCAGGTCCTTCTCCCTAGCCTGCAGCACCTGATAATCCCAGGCAATCTCCCATAGAAGAGTAATAAAAGAAGTTTGAAATTCATAGGCCTTTTGACATTGAACAAGTATATTTTCTCCTGCCAAAATAAATGACCTGCAGTTAAGTAAATAAGGTAACAGAGGGAAAACATGTTCAGTTTTATAGAAGCTTCAAAGATTCCCTCAAGTCTCTGGGCTTATTATAAAGTGTGGGGGAAACACACACACACACACACACACACACACACACACACACACACACACACACACACACACACAATTTCCACATGGTTTCTTATCCCAAGCAATTTCTTCAATTAACCAATACCACTCAGGCCATGAACTGTAAACTTTGACCATGATATGATATCATAGGAAATGCTTGCAAAATGTTTTATCATTAATTTTCATTCCACAAACTTCTATTGTATGTTTATGATCCAAGAATCAATGTAGGCTTTTATACCTTTTAAAAACTCATCAACAACTAGATATTATCAAATGTCAGCAGACCTGTCTGCTTACTGGAATTTTCCATTTTTAGAATTCTTCAAAATTAGTTCTCTGTGGCAAATTACAGTTTAGCAAGCAGAGCAATCAGAGTTGCACACACACTACATTCCAGGCCCAAACCCTCACATCAAACACAGCTTAATCTTTATTCATTACAGAACTTTCTGCTGTTGTTATAGCTGCTCATGAGCATATTCAAGTAGACATACAAGCAAAGCACATTGTTGCTTATCATACCGGCTACATACCTAGAAAATATAAATCAGTATTATTATTTTTCCCTCATAGGAATGAAAACTTGATAGAAACACATATAACATGGAAGTTCCATTTTTAGTGAGCCAAGAAAAGGTAAGGCTGAGTCTACCAAAAAGAAAGCTTGATCCACATGCTTTCTCACTGTGTAATATTTATGTGTGTTACTATGAGCCAGAATGACTCGTTTGAAATCATTAATTCTTCAAAAGATATTTAGGATGTAGGTACAATTCTCACTGTATAGATTTGAAAACTGAGGCAAACAGGGAATCAAGCCATTTAGCTCTTAAGAAATGGAGTTAGATTTCAGTATAGGCTCCAGTGTTGGATTGGCTAACACTTCTGTCAGACTGACTAAGGTTGGCAGAAGGGCTGTCTTTAATAAAGGGGCCATAACTTCAGCTAAGGAAAGAGAGTCATAGGAATGCAGTTTCCTCCATAAGTTTCCATTTTTTTTTGTGGGTCAAAGAGGCATATATAGGAAAGATCTCTTCCTAAGCCTTGCTTGAGAGTTCTTCTTTTAAAAATGTGTATGTCTAAGGTAGGATGGTGTTCTGCACCTTGTAGAACCCACAGAGTCTAGATTCAAGGTCACTTAAATGATAAAATCTTAAAGTAAAAGGAACTGTGCATATAATTGTTTCTAAATAGTAAAGCTTTCAAAAATATCTTCAGAGAATGCTGCCTTTCGAATCTCAGCTGTTTTGTACTATGTCATTGACTTCTGTGAACAGTTGTGATTGTTGTTAGGTGTCATCAAGTTGGGTATGACATGTAGGGACCATATGTACAACAGAATGAAATAGTACCTGACACTGTGCCATGCTTGGCACTATGTCGGTGCTTCTCTCCTATTCATAGGGTTTAAATGGCTGATGGTTTTGGGTGAGGGCTGCCAGGCCCTTTTCCCAACCCTACAGCCAGGCACTCTCCTATCCAGGACCTAACCAAGCCTATCCCTACTTGGGTTCTGAATTCAGACAGGATTGGACAGCAGGGTGATATGGTTGTAGAACCTCTATGAATAGTAGTAGATGTATAATTATAATCCTTTATAATCTCAATATGATCTTCAGAAATTTATTATAAAATGAACATGATTCCTTGGAAAATTACACATAATTTGTAGTATAAAATATTTTTAATTTTTAATTTACCTAGAGGGGCTATGAAGTCACTATTTTGTTATTTGAAAAAATTTATTGAACACTTATTATATACCAACAATGAAGAACCATTAAACTATTAATCATTCAACCCGCTTTCAAAAATATACTGAGTAACACAGACTTAGAGACAAATCACTGTATTATAAGGTGATGGTGGGAAATAATACGTGTGGAGTAGATGTTGTAGAAAGATTCCTGGAGGAGATTAACTTAAATGTCTAAAAGGAGTTTTCCAGGTAAACAAGGATAGAGAAGAGGGAGGGATTCTGGTAAAGGGTATCTGATGAACCAAAGGTCCAGAAGCAAAAATGTGTACAGCTATTAAAACAAACAAAATAGTACTTCAGCATAATGTGAAATAATCACTTCATGTCAGAAATTCTCCATAGCTGTAATTGACTTTTTTGCCCTCCCTAAAATGGTTGACCTCATGGTTGTGAGGAGTGAAAATAATGAGGAAGTAAGATCACAGAAGAAGGAGGAGGAGGAGGAGGGAGGAAAAGATGGAGGACAGACCCACTATGGCTCCCTGTCTCTATGGTGACCATGTTAGGTATCACTGATAGGGGAATTACTAACTCAGGGCATGCTTTTTTTTTTGTATGAGAAGGCATCAAAGCAAATCAATCAAGTCATGCTTGAACATGATACATGATGTTAGTACAAACTTATAGAAGGTCTCTTTTATGTTCAAATAATATCAGAGAATCTTATTGAAATCAGAAAGCATTTTGTTATGTGAATGAATATATTATACATTTATACAATATTACATAATAAATT
>VMDO01039441.1:0-12679 GCA_007922755.1 Pedetes capensis
TGGATTTGTGAAAAAAGTATTTCGATGTAAGAACTAATAATATAATTGTTCTCTATAAAAGATTTAGTGAAAATATGAAGACATGGAGAACTGTACAATGCAATCAGTAAGGAAAAATGATGATTTTTTAAGTTCATATCCTAACAAAGAAAATTTTCTTTTAATTGGTCATAAACTGGAACGTAGAGATAAAAGCAATCTCTAAATTTCCAAAACATAAATTATATTGGCTAGAATTATATATTAATAATAAGTATCTATATTAGCTAATTCAAAATACTTAAAAATTTTTAAATACTTCTGAACTAACTGTTGTGCAAGAAAAGATTTTATAAAAAATACTTATAACTTTCTAGGATGTGGTGAAATTAAAAACAGTAAAAGTGAATATATTATCTTATTTTTAAATTAAGTGACAGCATTATTTGTTCATGTTTAAAATTAATGACCAATTCAATAGATAAAAATGTTAAGTGATTGCTTTGAACTTAATAAAATCTACTTTAATCATTTTAGCTCTGTGTTACCAAAGCACTAATGCAAGCTTCATTCTACAGCAGGTCTTCTACATAAGATAATCTATATCCCCACATCTTTGTCTAAAAGTTACTGTTGATTAGAATGATACAATGATATAGACACCAAGCTTGGCTAACAGGCTGCATCTAATCTGAATATATTCTAACTGGAATTTATAGTAATAATTGACATGATGGTGATGGGATATTTTTACCTAGAATTGCTCCTTTATTCTTAATATGAAGGCTACTTTTTCTCAGATACCCTGAAATCCCTAAATATGATTAATTTCTCAAATGAACTTGGCAGAACTTATTACTACTAGAGGGCAGTAAAGGCTCATTATATGCCCAGGAGATCACCAGAACAATTAGTGCCTGCAAAACCACATGGTGTACTGCATGATGCAACTTTCAGCTTTATTTTCTGCCAAGTAATAAGTCGATCTGAGAAATCAATTTGGATCTAATATTTGCACTATAAACAAAACCCAATCACTTGACCCAGCTCAATCAATAAACACTAATCAGCAAGCCGACTGTAATTAGGTTACCAATCTGCTAAGGTGTTATTTTTTTAAAGCGTCAAAAGCAAACACTTTTCCTATAAAACTCCCAAATTATTTTAGGATTTTCTATAAAATGGTTTGAAAAGTTAAACTATTACCTCACTTAAGATGTCATCACAAATATTTACTATAAAATCATGTCTCTAGCAAAACTGTAATATTTAATTATTCATGGGAAAGAAATACCAAAAATAGAATTTTGGTACTCCAACAAATATATGTAAAAATGATTTAGTTGCCTAGAGACATCCAAAAAAACTAGATGAGAAACTTGGTGTACTGTTTGGCCATTTTTTTTTAATGTTATTTTTGTCTTGCAGCATACTAGATAGGCGTGCCTTGTGAACAGGATTTTAACAGTCAGGAGATGTGACTGTGTTTAAGATTCCTTTTTCCAGTCACTAGTTCATTGTCAGCAGCAGCTACAGAGCAGCTTTATCTCCATTCAAAGACCTCCAGGAAATTAGTTCTGCATGACTGAGTCAGAACTGTAGCCCAGACAAGAAGGATCACTCACTTCCTTAAGCAATTGTAAAACTCTTGTTGGGATAACAATATTAAATATTATAATCCAAGTGTAAAATAATAGTCATGCCATTACATTTCGAATAAAAATTAAGTCACCTCAAAAAGAATGATCCATACTGTAGATTTTATGCTAAGTTTAAGTGTAACTTGTAGGGCTTTTCATAGCTTTTTGTTGCCTTTCAAAGTGCTTGATAGCTGTTGATAATTTGTTTAGCATCATCAATTCTTCTAAACTACATGAGGGAGTGAAATAAAACATCAGGAAAATGAATTTAGGAAAAACGAACATTTAAACTAGCAACAGCTAAAGATAAGCTAGTCTTTAAAGCAAATGTTTTTGGTTCTACTTTTTAAAAGAAAAAACATATCATGACCTAAAAATTTTCCAGTCTGGACTAATTAGTCAGTAGATTATATCACAAATTAAGTTAACTTTCATCCCATGTGCTTCACTACTGCCCCATTTCTGTCGACACTCAATCCTCACATTCTTATCACCTAAATCATTCTTCATTTTTTTCTTTGTTTTCAAAGATAATATAAAATGTTCCTATACTGATGTTTGGGAGAAGGACCTGGCAATCCACTCCCAAAAATCAATCTGCCATTGAAAACCCTATAAACAGCAGAGAAGCACTGACAATAGTGTTTCCCCTGTTGTACAGAGCGTCGCTATGAATCAGATACTGACTCTACGGGCATCTAACAACAACAACATACTGATGTTTACACAATAGGTATTGTTTCCAAATTAAACTCTATGTTCTTTAAAGAGTCGTCTTGCATATTCTTTGAGATGGAGAAGGATAATTTCTCCCAATTATCATTCACTATACACTTGCAGATATGTCTGAAAATAGGCTTTTGGATATTTGATACATTTTAATCCTGTGTCAAATTATGACATATATGTAATCTCAGAGTATTTAAACATGCACAAACACATGCACACATAGTCTTACTTGAACTCAAAGATATATTAAAGCCTAAGAATTTGTGAGAGGAGAGGGGTATAGGTATTTTAAGACCAGATTCCTTTGTGTATGTTTTTCAGTGTACGCACACACATATATATGCATGTGTATATGTGTATGTTCAATGTGTATATGTAAAATATACATACTATATATACACAGACTTATATTTAAATATATACATACACACACACACATATATATATATGAGCTTCCACTTCTCAAACCATGTTTCTTTAAAATATTGTACTGCCTAGATTTATTAAAAATGCATCATTTTAGATATAATTTTACAAGGTAATTCTAGTGAAATGAACCAGAAAAGCGTTTAGAAACAAATGAACACTTAAGATCTACAGTTATCAGTTATCTATATGACCATAAACAATGCAGTTTTCTCCTCTAAAAAAGTGAAAGTAAAAAGAACATCTTTGCTCCAAGGTTGGTTTGGCTATATTAGCAAGAAACAAAACACTAGCATATTATAAAATATTGTCAGATATCATCATCATCATCATCATCATCATCATCATCATCATCATCATCACCACTTGGAAAGACCAAATAATACATTGTCAGGCACAGTTATTTCCAGATGATTGAAAATTTAAATCTATTATTTAGAAGGTTTTAATGTGCAAAAGTTTGCAGCCTTAACACCCTAGCACCCAATCCCACCTGATCTCTAAAGCTAAGCAGAGTCGGACAGCTTAGTCCTTGGATGGGAGACTGCCTGGAAATATGAGGTATTTCAGGCTAAAGAGAAGGACCCGGCAATCCACTTCTGAAACAACCCACCATTGAAAACTCTATGAATGGGAGAGAAGCACTGACCTAGTGGTGAGCATCACACAGTGTCAGAGAGTGTGTCATTCTGTTGTACACCATGAGTCAGACCTGACTTGGTAGCACCTAACAACAAGAACAATATTCAAAAATAACAGATCTCCACACTTGAATTTATGATCATGACAATATCTTGCCCATCCTTGTGATCACAAAACTTGACTCCCCATCCATTACTTGGAGCTTAATATCATTTTGATGTCAGACATCTTGCTGAGGCCCAAAGCATGAGCAAACTTTCTTGATCAATTTTCCTTCTTTTTTGAGATAAGTGCATCATTTGTGTATGTAGCAGAATTGGTAGTATCATTTAACTCTATTTTTCTAAAGACTATCTTTACACTTTACTGTTACTATTTTCTTGTGACCTCAGTTAAAACTTTCAAATAGGATTAATGACCATAGTTTTTGACTATAAATTATGGATGTCCATAAGATTTTTCCTTCAAAACTAAAAAAAAAAAGAAAGAAAAAAAAAAGAAAAAAGAAAAAAGAAAAAAAAAGTCGTGTTCATCTAAAATGAACACGACTAAATTTTCACAATACTTGCCTATTATAAATCATTTTTCACCCCGGACAGTGAACTTGTTAGAAGACTTTTCAAAAACTAGATTAGGAAATGGAACTTCTCCATTTTTATAAACTTTTCACAAGAATTTCTGAAGATTACAGAATAGTTACTCCAGCATTCTGAGCTGTGTTAATCATTACCATAAAACATCATTAGCTTTAAATTTTATTCAAGGTATTAATACATTTAAGATATAAAAATATGTTTGTGAAAGATTGTTATATTTATGAGATTAAATTTAAACATGGTATTCTATTTAAAAGTAACCTAACGCAACCTAACAAAATAATTTTTATTAAAATAAAAATTTATGATTGGTTTACAGAAAAATATAATCAAATATCTGCATATAATACAGTTGGTAATAAAAGAAAATGTTTTCTATATATACAGGGCAGTTGGCACTTGAAACATACGTAATTTTCCTATTTGAAAGAACTGGACTCAGCAGTGATTGGCAGTGTATTAATGTAAATGATTACATATATCCTAGGTGCCTGACATCTTAAATTATATGGTTGGTGATTTAAATTTCAATGCAACATCAGAAGAATAAGAAAAAGAATTAAAGGAAGGAAGAAATAGGGGGGAGAAGACTTTGTGTGAGATCAGCCATTCATTTTGTCACATTTCAGTTTGAATTCTATTAGAGTAATTTTAAACACTAAAGCAAAGAGACAATTTCATAAAACATAATAATTCTACAATGACTTACAATATGCAAAGATTTATAATCCTCTGTATTTATCCCAGAAATGTTTGTTCTATATCAAGCATTTTGTTTTTACAATAATATAATCTTAATAATGGATGCACTCAGCCCAGGAGCAATGGCATACTCTGTAATTTCAGCCACTCAGGAGGCTGAGGCAGAAGAATTCCAAGTGTGAGGCCAGAAACAGCCTATAAAATTTAGCTGAGATCCTCCCTCAAAATAAAAATTTAAAAAAAACAGGCTAGGGGTGCAGCTCATTGGCAGAACATATGCCTAGCATATGCAAGGCCTTGTAAATAAAAAAAAAGTGTTAAATGAGGGAGAAATAAAAGCATTAATCCCTTTTTCTTCTTTTCTTTCTTTCTTCTCTCTCTCTCTCTCTCTCTCTCTCTCTCTCTCTCTCTCTTTTTGAGACAGGAATCTCACTAAGTTACACAGGTTGCCTCTAGCCTAGAACTTGTGATCTTCCTGCTTCTGCCTCCCACAAAGCTGAGATTACCAGTATGCCCACATAGCCTGGCTGCAAACATTAATTTTTATAAACTGAAAACTAATTGAATATGGTAGCATCAAAGGTAGAATACCTACAAAGAGATAAGGTATGTTAGAAGCTAAATTATTTTCCCTGTGTCTAAGAAGTTATTAAAATTACCCTATTCTCCTTTAAACAGTCTTCACCTAATGAAGAAAGGAACATTACAATGGACACCAATGAAATCCAGAGAACCATTAGGGAATACTTTGAAAAACTGTATTCTAAAAACTGGAAAATTTAGATGAGATGAATACATTTCTAGAAAAAATGACCAGCCAAAATTAAGTCAGGAGATTATAAACAACTTAAACAGACCTATAATGAGCAGCAAAATAAAGACTCTTCTAACAAAGAAAATCCCAGGACTGGATGGATTTGTTGCTGAATTCTATAAGATCATTAAAACAGAATTAACACCAATGCTCCTCAAACTATTCCATAATGTACAAATGGAAGGAACACTACCAAACTCATTCTATGAAGCCAGTATTAATCCGATACCAAAACTAGATAAAGGTACAACAAAAAAGGAAAACTACAGACCAATATCTCTGATGAACATAGATTCAAAAATATTTGCAAAACAATTTCAACACTACATTAAAAATATCATAAATTATAATCAACTTGATTTCATTTCAGGGATGCAAAGGTTGTTGAACATACACAAGACAATAAATCTAACACAACACATAAATAGAAACAGAAATCACATGATCAAGTTATAAATGCAGAAAAGGCCTTTAGCAAATTTCAACCTCCTTTCATGAGAAAGCCTGCAGCTGAGCCCTGTGGCATCCGATCCCGTCAGATCTCGGAAGCTAAGCAGGGTCGGGCCTGGTTAGTACCTGGATGGGAGACCGCCTGGGAACACCAGAAACTGTAGGCTGGGAGAAGGACCTGGCAACCCCCTCCCCAAAATCAATCTGCCTTTGAAAACCCTATGAACAACAGAGAAGCATTGACAATAGTGTTTCCCCTGTTGTACAGATGGTAGCTATGAGTTGGATACCGACTCAAAGGCACCTAACAACAACAACAACATTCATGATAATAGCCTTGGAGAAACTAGCAATTAAAGGGACATACCTCAACTTAATAAAGGAAATATATGTAAAACCTATAGCTAATGTCATACTAAATGGGGAAAATCTGAAAGCATTTCCTCTAAAACCAGGAACAAGACAAGGATATTCATGTCTCCACTTTTATTCAATATAGTAAGTGAGCTATTAGCCACAGCAATAAGGCAAGAGAAAAAAAGGGATCCAAATAGGAAATAAAGAAGTCAAATTATCCCTATTTGCAGATGATATGATACTAAAGACCCTAATGACTCCACCAGAAAACTCCTGGAGCTAATACTTTTAGCAAATTAGCAGGATATAAAATCAGTCCACAAAAATAAGTAGCTTTTCTATATACCAATAATGGTCAAGAGGAGAAAGAAATCAGGAAAATAACTCTATTCACAATAGCTTTGAAAAGAATCTTTGAGTAAAACCTAATCCATGAGGTGAAAGAGCACTACAATGAATTTTTAAAACACTGAAAAACGAAATTGAAAGAGACATTAGAAGGTGGAATGATGTCACACGCTCATGTATCAGAAGAATTCATATTGTTAAAATAGCTACATTACAAAAAACAATCCATAAAAATCCATCAAACTCCATCAAATATCCACAAAAATCCCAATGACAAACTTTATAGAATTTTTTTAATCCTAAAATTCATATGGAAACACAAAATACCATAAATCACTAAAACAATCCTCAGCAGAAAGAACAAGGCAAAGGGCATCACAATATCTGATTTCAAATTATACTGCAGAGCCATAATAACCAAAACTGCATGGTACTGTCATGAAAACAGATAATGTAGACCAATGGAACAGAATAGAGGATTCATAAATAAACTCATACAGCTACACCTACCTAATAATCAGCAAAGTTACCAAAAATATAAGTTGGAGAAAAGACCATTTCTTCAACAAATTGTGTTGTGAGAAATATATACACTCATTTACAAGACTAAAACTAAATCCACCTCTCTTATCTTGTACAAAAATCCATTCAAATTGGATCAAACACCTTAATGTAAGATCAGTAACTTTGAAACTGCTATACGAAACCATAGGAAACACTTCAAGATATAAACATAAGCAAGAGCCTCCTGGGAAAGATCCCAACAGTTCAGGAAACAATAGCAATAATTGACAAAAAGGATTGCGTGAAATTAAAAAGCTTTTATTCAACAAATGACACAACAGACTGAAGAAGCAGCCAACAGAAAATGAGAAAATCCTTGCCATGTATACATCAGACAGGGGATTAATTTCTAGAATATATGTTGTTGTTGTTGTTAGGTGCAGTCAAGTCGGTAGCTGACTCATAGCGACCCTCTGTTCAACAGGGGAAACACTATTGTCAGTGCTTCTCTGCTGTTCATAGGGTTTTCAATGGCAGATTGATTTTTGGGAGGGGGTTGCCAGGTCCTTCTCCCAAGCCTATAGCTTCTGGTGTTCCCAGGCGGTCTCCCATCCAGGTACTAAACAGGCCCAACCCTGCTTAGCTTCCGAGATCTGACAGGATCGGATGCCACAGGGCTACTGCTGCAGGCCTAGAATATATAAAAGGCCTGAAAAATTAAACACCAAAAAAGCAAATTATCCAATCAAAAAATGGACAAATGAATTGAACAAGGAATTCTCAAAAGAAGAAAAACAAATGGCCAATAATTATATGAAAAAAATGTTCAACACCCTTAGCCAACAGGGAAATGCAAATCAATAGTACATTGAGATACCATCTCACCCCAGTCAGAATGGCTAATATCAACAAAACAATAACAGAATATGCTGATGAGGATGCAGAGAGAAAGAAATTCCAGTACACTGTTGGTGGGAATATAAATTAGTGCAGTCACTATGAAAATAAGTATGGAGATTCCTCAGAAATCTAAAAAGAGAACTATCATATGACCCAGCTATTCCACTCCTAGGTATATATCTGAAGTAATATCAGTCAAAATACCATAGACATATCTGATCACTCATGTTTATCATGGTACTATTCACAATAGCCAAATAAAGAATCAACATAAGTATCCATCAATAAATGAATGGAAAAAGAAAATGCAACATATATTTACCTTTGAGTTTTATTCAGCCATAAGGAAGAATGAAAATATGGTATTTTCAGAAAAAAAATGGATGGAATTAGAGATCATAATTTTTAGTGAAATCAACCAGACCCAGAAAGATAAGTGATGCATGTTTTATTTCATATGTAGGTGTTAGATTTCAATATACATTCAACATTAAAATATATAGGTCATGAAAATAGAAGGAACCTATGTAAGGAAAGGAAGTGGACTGAAGAGAAGGGGGAGAGGGAATGAAGAAAGGGTAATGGGAGAAAAGAAAAGAAATATCACAAATTTTTCTTGTAGGGCAAAATCTGGATGGATGAGGAAATGGATAGTAGATGATAGAGAGAGAGAGAGAGAGGCACACAAACAAGACATGGAAGTAGAAAGGATATCATTAGTGGGGAGTGGGAGAGGGGAGTCATGAAAGGGTAATGGGAGAAGTAAACATGAGCAATGTACAAGGATATGCACGTATGGAAACATCATAATGAAACCCATTAAGCCATACAGTAAATGATTGTTAATAAAATAACATTACTGGAAACAAAATCACGTTCATCACAAATCCATGCTTAATCTTCCTATGTGAGAACAACTGAAGACCCCTAATCACTACATATTTTCAGCTGACTTCTGGTTAACACATTCTCCAACATATAAATTTTAGAGATTTATGTTAAATATATGGCATTTTTTAGTTATTTTGTTAAGGGAAAACAGACTAAAAGGATTTTTTGACAGATCATGTATTGGTTTACAACTCTACCAAGTAGAAAAACATTACATCTTTCACACTTAAGATTCCATTGTATCTTATAAAATATATTTGGTGATAACACATTCTGTTGAGTATTGTGAATATAACACATAATTGTTGTTGAAATATCAAGAGAATTATCTCTTATTTGAAAGTTCTGGATGAATCAGTAGGGTTCGATGTAAACCAAAACAGTTAACATGGGGGAGTTGTTATTTTTTTCGTCTTTCTTATTTTCATATTCATTTGTTTCTACCATCTACTTCCCTATAACTTTTGTACATAGCAAAGCTTTATACTTTTGTCATCACATGGTCTTGCTAAATGTATATTCTTCTTCCGTGTGCTTGCCTTTTCAATTCTCATTCTATAGCTGATTTTCCTTCTTGGCATTTTCACTAAACACTATGTTTTAAGATCTGCCCATGGTGCCATGTGGGCCTTGAATCCATTGCCGCTAACTTCAATAATACATGGCTTCCATGAAGAATATTCCATTTCTTCACTCCCCTGCAATGGGGTGTTGGAGACGCTTCCAAATTCTCATCTCCACAAATAAATCCCTGTAAGTAACATACACACAGAACACCCCCTATAGATATGTATAAAAATTACATCCAGAACTTGTATTTAGGAAGGTACTGATGACAGTACTAACATGTTTTTGACCAGAACAGCTGCCCCATTCTCTTATACCACCAAAGGACTTGAGCATTGCTAAATTCCATTTAATTCCAAGTGCTTTCCATTTTGAGTAATGCAAAGATTGATATAGTGATACTACATGGTTATTTTCATTTGTAATTATATGATTATAATCACTTTGTAAATCTCTTCTTATAAAATGTCTGTGGTTTCTTCCATGACACAAAAGTCTAAGTTATTGCATAATATCAGTGTTTGAATTTTGTCCTATGTAGTGCCCTTTTGAAGATTGTTTAATATTTTCCCACATTTGTCACAAAGACATTTTCCTATTTTTTCTTCAATTATCTTTATAGCACATGTAGATCTTTAGACCATCAACTTTTTGTATAATATACAGTGTATTCAATTGTGTCAAAAGAGCAGATAGATAAAAAAAAGTGAGAATGTGACATTAAGTATAAGAGCAAGTTGTAATAACTGACAAGAAAATATATTCATGCAGGGAAATGCAAATTGGTGAGAATTATTTTTAACAATTTCACCTTCTAACATAAGTCTATTTTCAGATTTTTGCAGATGTATTCTAAAACAAACAGAAGTGTAAAGACATTTTGCAAAGAACTGTATATGAATTCAAACTCATTTCAACAAGTATTGCTATAGTCATATTGAAAATCAACTCATTATTAAAACATGTGTATTTCTTGGAATGAATAAGGAATCAAACTCTATAATTCCTCCTTCCACTTTGCTTTCCCCTCACTCCTATCTGATAAATACATTTAGTAGGAATGAGAAATTAATTCTATATAATTTTTCTATGACAATATGCCTTTTTAGGATTTCTCCTAATGGTGAAATAAGATAAATTTTAAAACAATGCCAATTACCATATCAAAGAAATTTTTTTAATCTTGAAATAATGGACAAATATCAGTTTCCCTTTGAAAGGCAATATATTACATATTATGTCAGGTCAAACTTTCAGCAAGAATGCTTAAATAATAAGGGTACTTAGACTTCAATATGTACGATATGAAATTTTTAAATATCTGGATTCCATATACAAAACCTAACTAAAGAAATGCTGGGGAATATAAAAAATACCACGATCATTATGAAGTGTATCAGAGAAACTTTTTTTTTTTTTTTTTTTTTTGGTGATACTGGGGATTGGACCCAGGGCCTTGCTCTGGCATGCTTTGCAAGTGCTGTACCACTGAACTGCCCAGCCCCCCAGCCCATTTTTTTTACTTTTTGAGACAGGTTCTCACTAAATTATGCAGATTGCCTCTGGTCTCGAACCTGCCATCCTCCTACCTCCACCTCCCATGCTACTGGGATTACAGACCTTGGACATTTCACCCGGCTATCAGAGTAATTTTATTACTCTGATATACTCGGAGTATATCTTATTAAAAGCCACACTATTCACATTCTATCCAATTTTAATTTATATGTGAAAGAGAAAATTGATAATAATTGTGAGCAGTGAATATTCTAAAACAGTATATAAATAATTCTGGCAGAAATTAATTCAAATGTAAATTAAACACAAAAAATTAAAATTTAAAATTGTGAAAGAGTAGGAGAGCAAATATAATAACATGGCATATAGTGTAGTCTGCTATTATATTTGTTTTCTATTTAACTTAAGATGAAAGATTAACATTATTTTAACAGCACAGGAAAATGAATGAATCTGCATTAAAAATTACGTACTTTTTTAAGATAATTGAACTGACCTCCAACAAAATATGTTAAATTATTAAACATTCATCTCCAACTTATGTTTGTACTTACAACTTATGTTTGTACATGAGATGTTTTGAGATGATCTTAATGATTTTATCGTTTTTCTGTATGGGAGAAATTCATAACACCAAAAGATATGTGCCAATTGGATAAATTTATTTTTTAGGTTTCTGTGAGCACAAGTATTATTTTGGGAGGGAGCATGTGAGAGTATTTCTGATGATTTATTTTTTCCAACTTACACTTTTTGCATCAAACTTCTGGTTAGCTTTTAAAATGAATGAAGAGGTATACTTTATATTAAGTTCTAGTTTTTACTAGCCTTAAATTCAGCTACCATTGTGAAAGTAAATGCTGTCTCTGGAAGTTTCATATAACCAGGAAAGGACTTGTACTGATTACCAGAGATAGTCAGCTAATGACAAGCATGAGATATAGTGTAGTTCCCCCACTATCATCATAGCTTCCTATATTTTTTTCTAAGTTAAGCATTCTTTTTATTATTCTTTAATAAAAAAAAATCTCCTTCACACATAAGACTTGATTTTTTTGTAAATGAACTAACAGCAGCATTATTTCCCTGGTAGAATTTGTAAGCAAACTTAAGTAAAAAATGCCTATGTCAACAATCAGATAAAATCAAATAAGCTTAGGGATGATTATCTTGGGTTTTTACTGCTATTATTAACATATTACCAGAAACATGATGGCTTATACATGAATTTATTGTATTACAGTTCTAGAGGTCAGAAATCTAATACATGTCCCACTGAGCAGAAATTAATGCATCACTGAGGTATATAAGAGCAGTGCTACTTGATTGAGGCTCTGAATGTGTCCTTGCTATTCCCAGCTTCCAGAGGATGTCTGTTTTCCTTGGCTTGGGGTCTGCCTCTCCCCATCTTCAAAGCTAATAAAGAAGAACCTACCTTTTCAAACATTGCGTATTGATAACTACTAGGAAATAGGATGTGGAGATCTTTGGCTACTTTTTAAATATTTGATATTTGATACCTATTTGATATTTCAGAATATTTACAGAACCTGAACCAAATATTATTCTCATCAATATTCAGTTTTTAACTTATTTTCATTAATTCAGCAAATTTT
>VMDO01039442.1:0-12655 GCA_007922755.1 Pedetes capensis
ATCTGCTGTACATAGGGTCGCTATGAGTCGGACTCGACTCGACGGCACCTAACAACAACAACAATAGCACTGTGGCGTCTGATCACATCAGATCTCGTAAGCTAAGCAAGGTCAAGCCTGGTTAGTACTTAGGTGGGACACCACCTGGGAACACCAGATACTGTAGGCTTGGGAGAAGGACATGGCAACCTACTCCCCAAAATCAGTCCGCCACTGAAAACCCTATGAATAGCAGAGAATCACTGACAATAGTGTTTTGCCTGTTGTACATAGGGTCGCTATGAGTTGGACATACTTGACGGCACCTAACAACAACAACACGTCTCTATTCACTAGATGTAAAATTTGGAAATTCAGTGTGATACACCCATATATACAACACACACATATACATTTGTTTTCAGATTGAGAATACATTCTGTGAACTGTCAAGTATCTTCACCAATATGGGGAACTGGGAGGCAGGGGTGAGAGAGACACATTTCTTAACTGTTTTACACACTTTTCTATCTTTTCAATTTTATAATGTATTGTTGTATTACTATTGAAAGCAGAATTAAAAAAATTACTGAGGACAGATGCAAATGTTAGGGATCGTTCATATGCTCTCTGTGGAGATTATTTGTAAGACGAGGATATTCTCATATACATGTAATTGGAGTTTTAAAAAGTAATGATAATACAGCATACTTTGGGAAACATCTTTAAAATTTGTTGGTAGTCTTGAGGTAATTTAAGTTTCTGGTAACACGAACCCAGTTAACTGTGTCACTTACATTGTGTTTGTTCTTTCTGTGCAGAGGATACATGGTAATGGGTGATTCTTTCAATACTTCCTTGTTCAAACAAACTTTTCAAAGAGTCTTTACCAAAGATATGCATGGACAGTTTAAGATGGGCTTTGGTGGGACGTTAGAAATAAAGGTAAGAATCAAAACTTGACATGTGTGTTACACTCATCAAGAAAGAAACTGTAGGTTTGACCATAATTCTAAAATATTAATCAAATTCAATATATGCTTCAAAAATAAATTTTTTTTTATTAGAAATTTTTAATGTACATCATAATGTGATTCATTTTGACATGCTTTTCATTGTGACAATTTTCATATATGCAATTTGATAAGCATTATTCATATGGGTTACCCCTTACCCTCCTCTATGTTTCCCCCCTCCCCCCCTTCCATCTAAGTTTCCCATCCAAGTCTTCTCTATCTTTTACTATATAGTAATAAATAGTTATTTTATATTGAAACCTTGAGTTAGAGATTTCATTTATCAGAAAGATGTGTCATTAATTATACAATGAGACTTTGAGCATTTCTGCATAATTGTTAGAAAAGTAGAATTATGTAGGTAAAATTTCTTTTAACTGTATTATTTGTTTATATTGGATTTAACTTTTTAAGTATTTAGTGGTAGATTTTATTTATTGATTTATTTCTTTGCAATTCTAGGAGGCAGAACCTAGGGCCTCACACATACTTTGCAAGCACTGTACACTGAGCTGCACCTCCAGCCCCTTTTTTATTTTTTATTTTGAGATAGGGTCTCACTAAGTTACACGGGCTACCTCTGGCCTTGAACTTTGAATCCTCCTGCTTCTGCCCCTGAGTTGCTGGGATTACAGGTGTGTGCCACTGCGCCTGGCAGTGGTAGGTTTTTTTAATGGCAGAAATTATCTACTTTAAGGGCAAATTATTCTATGTCATTTTAAGTTAGTTGAAATGACATATGTTAGTTCTTTGGTTAGTTGTTACATAATTCTCTCATTCATTTGAAATTTGTATTTAAAAAGCCCAAAGGGTTTGTGTTACATGCGTATTACAAGTGTACTGATTTTGAATTTTCATTAAATATTTCTTATTAATATTGTTATTTTACTGAATGCTTGCTATGTACCCAGCATTATACTAGGGAATTGTAGAGCTGTCAAGGGATATCTAAGATTGGAGGTCTTGTTACAGAAAAACTTAGTCTTGATAGGTAGACTAGCACATATGAAAGAATGAAATAACAGTAGAGAATAAAGGTGTTATGAAAGCCTTAGAAAGAAAAATGAGTATATGTAGAGCACAGTTTATCCCAGGGGAGTGTGACTTATGGTAGTTTTTGAAAGTTGAGAGGAGAATGCATTTTACTCAGGAACCCAGTATGAGGAGAATGAGAGAGATGAGGGTCAACATGGAATGTTTGGGAAAAATGCCCAATAAAAATGGATGGTTTGGACTGGAGTATAAGCAATAGTTTTAATTATATGGGTTGGTTACACTTGGAGATGCATATGTCTGTAAAAGTCATTTGTAGGTTAATGAAGAACTGTGTTTTGGGTAAGATTCCTCTGATAGTGGTATTCAGGATGGGTCAGGAAAAAGAATCTCAAGTACGAAAACTCAAGTAGGTGATCCAAATTTTTTAGAAAGAAGATAATGTGATAGCTTAAATTTTGATTCCTGTAGAGACTAGACAGAGACCAATCTTGCGGACAGATTTTTCTGTGGACAGTAGAAAATGATGTCTGAGGTTTTGGACTAGGAAATGTGAATTTTGGGAATGGCATGAATTTGAATTTAGCATCAGATTCCCAAATAGAGACCTTCTGTGGGCTGATGGGAATAGAAGATTAAAATTAAGCTAGGGTTAGGCCCGATGTGGTGGCGCACATCTGTAATTCCAGCACTTGATATGCAGAGGCAGGAGGATTGTAAGTTTGAGGCCAGCCTGGGCTACATGGTGAGACTCTGTCTCACAAAAAAAAAAAGAAGAAAAGAAAAAAGAAAAAAAGAAAACAAAATTAGGTTTAGATTTTATTTTTTGAGCATTATCACCATTGAAGTACTCAGTGATTATTTATTTATTTACTTACTTATTTATATTTGCAGTACTTAAAGGTTGAACCCAGGGCCTCAAGTATGCTTCTTGCACATGCTCTATCCCTGAACCACACCCTCAGCCCATTTTTAACTTTGTATTTTGCGTCAGGGTCTTACTAAATTATGCAGGCTGCCTCTGGCCTCAAACTCGCTCTCCTCCTGCCTCTGCCTCCCAACTCGCTGATATTATGGGTGTGAGATGCCATGCCTGGCTGTGATTCATTATTTTTAACACTAGTATATTTGCATTGGCCTTTTTTTTTTTTTAAAAGGTACTTGGGGTGGACCCAGGGGTTCACACATGTTTTGCAAATGCTCCACTGCAGGGCTGCACTGCTAACCCGTTTTGTTTTTTATTTTGAGACAGGGTCTCACTAAATTACACAGGCTGCCTCTGGCCTCAACCTTCAATCCTCTTGCCTTTGCCCTCTGAGTCACTGAGATTATAGATGTAAGCCACTGTGGTTGGCTTTTCATTGGCTGTTGAGTTTTAAATATGGGAAAACATTTTATATTCTTAAATAATTATAGTTAAACATCAGAGTTTATCTTTGAGTAAATCAAGCATACTATATTCTTATTTTGCAGACCTCAAGAGAAATAAAGATTTCAGGAGCTATTGGACCCTGTGTGTCCCTTAATTCTAAAGGACCCTGTGTATCTGAAAATGTAAGTCATTTTCATTCTAAAAAAAATACAGTTAATTCCCAGGACAGCACCAACAGAGACCTAGGGTGTCAGCCTGTAGCATTCCATTTGAAATTATTGTATGGGCTGTTTTACATGGTTCAGCTTCTCTTGGTATACTTCTGTTTGTAGTTACTCTTTTCACACGTGCTTTCCTGTCTACTCATAAATTACAAGTTTTGTACGGTTGCTAGTCCTCTATTTTTTGTGCCTGAGCTATTCCTTTCTCTGGTGTGCCTTAAAAAAGTTGTTATGCTTTGGAAATTTGGAGACTTCTCAAAGTCAAAATTAATTCCAGATGGAGTTTTGTTACCTGAATCAGCAACAAAGTAACCAAAGTAGTAAGATTTGAGTTTCAATTTTGTTTTTATTATTTTTATGTTTATTTATTTATTTTTTTTGCAGTCCTAGGGATTGAGCTGAGAGCCACACACATGATCGGCAAGTGCTCTTCCACTGAGCTGCACTCGTAGCCCCTTTTTTATTTTTTATTTCGAAACAGGGTCTCAAAACTGCCTCTGGCCTTGAACCTATAATCCTCCTGCTTCAGCATCTAGAGTTTCTGGGATTATGAGGTGTGCCTCGTGGCTTCTTGCTATGTTCTTTTTCTTTTACATATGGAAGATATAATGTACTTCAAAATTAGAGAATCATGTAGCTGTGCTAGAGAAGATGATGGGACAAATAACACACAATAGATAATGAGCTTTAAAAATGACAGCTACAAAATTAATTTATAAGCAGTTTTCATGGTAAAGATCTATAGCTAAATTTTCTTGAGAATCAAATTGCTTATAATTCTGATCCAGAGGACCTGTGTATATATGCATATTTGTTAGGTGCTGTAGAGTTGAGTCTGACTCATAGTGACCCTGTATACAACAGATGAAACACTCTCCGACACTGTGCCATGCCTGGTGCTGTTGTCAGTGCTTCTCTGCTATTCATAGGATTTTCAATGGCAGATTGTTTTGGGAGTGGGCTGCCAGGTCGTTCTCCCTAGCCTGGTATTCCCGAGTGGTCTCTCATCCAAGGACTAACCAGGCCGACCCTGCTTAGCTTCCAAAATCAGGTGGGATTGGATGCCAGGGTGCTATGGCTGCAGACATATATGCATATGTTATGTGTTAAATGAATATCCCTTTACACAGATCAAATAGTTGGATAGAAAGAGAATAATAAGTATAAAAACTTCATTAAAATGGCATATGTTAGCCAGGCGTGGTGATGCACACCTACAGTCCCAGTGACTTGGGAGGCAGAGGCAGAAGGATTATGAGTTTGAGGCTATAGGCAGCCTGTGTAACTGAGGTCTTGACTCGAAATAAAAAATTTAAAAAATGGGCTGGAGGTCCAGGTCAGTGGTGGAGCATTTGCAAAGTATGTATGAGGCCCTGGGTTCCATCCCCAAGTACCACAATAAATAAATAAAATAAAATAAATAAATAAATAAAATGCTTTTAATGTATGAATACCTCGAATCAATACTTTTACTTAACAAAAATTTTAGTTATCTTAATAATTTATTATGTAAAAGTTGCTTAATTTTTGTTCATGTTGTGTTTGTGATGTGATCTTGAAAATTTTAAGTTTTTAACATTTATTGTATTTGAAACTTGAAAAGTGTTTATTCGTACTGGAAAGATTTTTTTTTACTTTTTCTTAATATATGTTATACTAATTATGTTCTACAGCTTTTAAACATTTTACATTTTATTTTTATAGGAGATAGGAACAGGTGGCACTTGTCAATGGAAAATATGTGGACTCAGTCCCACTACAACCTTAGCCATATATTTTGAGGTGGTTAATCAGGTATGACATTTTTTATTTGGGTGAACAGGTACTTAATTTGGGACATGAATATTTCATATGAAATTTTTTTTTTCTAGTTCTGTGAAGAATGTCTGGTATTTTTAAAGGGATTGCAGTGAATCTGTAGATCACTTTGGGTAGCATGGACATTTTAACAACATTGATTTTTCCTATACATGAACATAGATATCTGTCTGTGTCTTGTTTAATTTATTTCATCAATGTTTTATAGTTTTCATCTTTGGTTAAATTTATTTGTATTTTATTTTCTTTGTAGCTACTGTAAGTGAAATTATTCTTGATTTCTCTTTCTTCCTTTTTTTCCTTTTTATTTCTTTTCTTTCCTTTTCTTTTTATGTATTTATTTTTTTCCTCCAGTACTGGGGATCTGCCACTGAGCTATATACCTAGCCTTTGATTTCTATTTTGGATAATTTGCTGTTGGTATATAGCAGTGCTACTAATTTTTGTACATTGATTTTGTGTCCTACAACCTTGCTGAATGTGCTTATTCTAATAGAGTAGTTGGGATTTTCTTCTTATAAGAAACATTATGTTACTTGTAAATAGCAGCAGTTTGATTTCCTCTTTTCCAGTTTGGATGCCTTTAATTCTTTCTTGCCTATTTGCTCTGGCCAGGAAGTGGTGAAAAGTGGGCACTTTGTTTTGCTCTTAATTTTGTTTCTCAGGCAGGGTCTCATTGTGTAGTTCAGGCTGACCTGAAACTCACTATGTAGACCAGACTGGCCTCAAATTTGTATCAATCCTCCTGCCTTAGCCTCCTGAGTACACCACCACACCCGGTTTGAAAATGGGCTCTTACATCTTGTTCCAGATTTTACAAAGCTTTCAGTTTCTCCCCATTAATTTTGATGTTAGCTGTGGGCTTGTAATGTGTGGCGTTTATTGTATTGAGGTGGTTTTTGTTGGGTGCCATCAAGTCAAATCCGATACATAGCAGCCTTATGTGCAACAGAACAAAATGCTACCCAAAACTGTGCCATGCACATGATCTTTTTATGTTTGAGCCCAATGTTGCAGCCACTATGTTTCTTCTCATTTTGAATTGTGCCACATCAGCAAAGAGGGACCAGGGGCTTTACTCCATTCCCATCATTAAGGTCAACTCTACTTTGAGTAAGCAACTCTTCCCTGTTCTTTTCTTGAATGTCTTCCAGCCTGGGGGCCTCATTTTCCAGCACTATATTTGGCAGTGCTTCACTGCTATTCATATAATTTTCAATGGCTGTTTGTTTTGGGAGTGGGCAGCTGGGCCCTTCTCCCTGGTCTGTCTTAGTCTGGAAGCTCAGCTGGAATCTGTTTTCCATGTATGGCCCTGCTGCTATTTGAATTACTGGTGGCATAGTTTTTAGGATCACAGCAACACGAAAGCCCCCACAGCATGACGAGCTGACAGACACATGGTGAGGGAGTTATACTGAGGTACATTCTTTCTATACCTAATCTGTTCACCAGTTAACTTTTTTGTGGTATTTTGGGGTTAAACTGAGGGCTTCACACATACCTTGCAAGTGCACTGGGCTGCACTCCAAGCCCATTTTTCATTTTTTATTTTTGAGTCAGGTCTCATTAAGTTACTTAGGCAGCCTCTAGTCTTGAACTCACGATCCTCCTGTCTCTGCCTCCTGAATTGCTAGGACTCTACATATGCACCACTGTGCCTGGTTTGTTCACCCATTTTATAATGAAGGAGTATTTAATTTTTATCAAATGCCTTTTTGGCATCTTTTGAGATGATTGTATGTTTTTTATCCTTCATTCTTTTGATGTGGTCTATCATGTTTATTCATTTGTATTTGTTGCCCCAATCCATGTATTCCTAGGAAGAATTTCACTCATTTGAGAAGAATTGGACTTTTATTTGATGGGAGACTTTCAGTTTTAGAATGAATTTTATTAGTGCTAGAGAATATGCAGTCTATGATAACAACATAGGGGATTTTGCTTAGTTTTCACTCCTTTACTTTTATACAGCACAATGCTCCAATTCCTCAAGGAGGACGTGGTGCAATTCAGTTTGTGACCCAGTATCAGCATTCAAGTGGGCAGAGACGCATCCGAGTTACCACCATTGCTAGGAAGTAAGTTGTATTTGTTAGAGATTTAATTTATATATCAGAACTATTTGCTCCCAAGCTGGGTTTCTGTTTTGTATGACATCTATAATTAGAAAATGAACATTTGCAATTCGAAATAATTTATTTCTTTCAAACTCAGCTTATTTTCTAAAAATATTCATAGATAAGAACTGTAAGAACAACTTTTTAAAAAGTACTCCTAACACATACTCATCTTTTTCTTCTATTTTTTTTTTCTCCAATACTTGGGGGTTGAATTCAGGGCCTCACACATGTTTTGTGAATGCTGTACCACTGGGCTGTACCTCTAGTCTATTTTTATTTTTTTATTTAGAGTCATAGTCTCACTAAGTTACATAGGCTGCCTCTGGCCTCAAACTCATGATCCTTTTGGCTGTGCTTCCCAAGTTGCTGAGATTACAGGCATGTGCCACCGTGCCCAGCTCTAAGACATACTGTACAAAATACTTTTATTTACCTCATTCCCACGAGAGAAGGGGAAAAAATAAAATAAACATTTTTTTAATAGGTTAAATAAAAACAAAGCAAACTATATATATTCATATATATAATACATATATATGAAATCCACCATACGGACTTAATAATATAATGTAGTAATTAATAGCATTATTTTTCAATTGATGATAAATTTCTTACCTATATCTTTTTTTTTTTCTGCGTTTGAACCCAGGGCCTCATGCTTACATGTTTTGCAAGTACTGGACCACTGAGCTGCACCCCAGCCCATTTTTTTACTTTTTTTTTTTGAGACAGAGTCTTGCTAAGTTACTCAGGCTGCCTCTGGTCTTGAACTTGCTATCCTCCTGACTCTGCCTCCCGAGCCACTGGGATTATAGGCGTACGCCACAACTGTATCTTTTTAAAAAGTGTTATTAATTATTTAAGTCATTTATCAAGTCTTCATCTAGCGTCTGCTTTGTGGACTAGGCACTTTAAAGGGAGGGTGTAAATGCAAAAAAACTTGAACAAACTTGGTCTGAACCTTGTCAGTTTCAGAGAAACTAAACTCATGACAAACTAGACTTGGTTCACATACCACACTTTCACTAGTACTTGCTGAGACTACACAAGATAGTCTGTGGCAGTTAAGGTTATAGTGACATAGTCATGTCCTAATTTGTTGATGTAGGCAGAATCTGCAGAAGGGAATAATTAGGCACAACAGATGCCTTTCCTTATTCCTGTCTATATGATAAATTCTCTCAATAAGTCATGTACTTGGCCATTTGTTCTTTGCACAGCATTTTCAGAGATGACAAATTGAATTGAATTTAGCACCTCTATTTTTATTAAGAATAAATTATTTATTAACTACTTTGATACCCCATGGTATGTAGGTACTTGTGAAACATAAAATGAAGGAAAAATAATTGTGAAATTAAGTTAGCCAGGAAGAGATTCTTAGATGAGATGAATGTAGGAGCTTTAGTCTTTACTTCTGTTTGTCTTGAATTTGATTGTATGGTTAGAGAAAGTATTGATCAGTGTAAACCTACCCAGTTTAGGCATTGCCTAGTAAATGGACACATGAAGGTACCAATAGCTCTTTTAACTGTATTTAAACTCTTCCTTCATTCCTAACAACCATGAGACAATTTTGATGAGTGATGGACATAAGCCCAACATTTGAATTGAATGCTAGTTGCGTCACATGATCTACTACTATGAACAGGGTTAGACATAATTTTAGTGTTCTGTTCTGTTCTATTTCTTTGTCTTGAAGTCTGAGATCAGTGTCATGGGAATCTATTATTGATTTGAAGAAAAAATATGAACTGGGCATTCCTTTAGATTTGTTCAGATTTCAAATATGGAACTTAGAAATACTGATTCTTGGCATACTTGTCAATTTTTTTATTTCCCCTCTGTGTGTACAAACACTGACAAATATGCACATACAAGTTAAATTGGACACTCAGACACGTATTTAAGGAAAAACTGGACACAACAAATTGAGGAGCATTTTTGTTTTGTTTTTCTTTTTTCTTTTCTTTTCTTTTTTTTTTTTTTCCAATACTAGGGGGTTGATCCCAGGGCCTCACACCTGCTAGTCAAGTACTCTACCAATAAGCTGTACCTCAGTTCCTTTTTCATTTTTTATTTTGAGACAGGGTATCACTAAATGTGCAGGCTGCCTCTGACCTCGAACTCGTGGTCATCTTGCCTCAGCCTCCTGGCTAGCTGGGATTATAGGTATGCACCATGGCACCTAGTTTTACTTATTTTTATTAAGATATTCTTAATTATACAAAGCAATGGGTTTCATTATAATGTTTCTATACATGTGTATAATGTACTGTGATCATATTCACCCTGTCTACTACCCTTTTTTATCCTTCCTATCCTTTTTACCCTTCCACATCCCTAAGGGTCCCCCTTTTATTTTCATGTCCCTTTTAAAGCTTTTTTCCCCAACAAGGTGCCATGACACATCCAAGTAATCCCAGCAACTTGAGAGGCAGGAGGATGGCAAGTTTGAGGCCAGGGGCAGCTTGCTTAACTTAGCAAGACACTGTCATAAAATAAAAAATAAAAAAGATACCAGGGGTACAGCTCAGGGGCCAGAGCATTTGCCTAGCACCCTGGGTTCAATCCCCTAGTACTGCCAAACAAAAAAGGTTTTTTTTTCACCCTAAGTTCCCTATATGAGAGAAAACATGTGATGCTTGTCTTTATAAGACTGATTTATTTCACTTAACATGATGACCTCTAGTTCCATATATTCACCTGCAAATGACATATTTTCATTCTTTATGACTAAATAAAACTCCTTTGTGTATATATATCACATTTTCTTTATCATTTTGTCCATTGACGGGACACCTAGGTTGATTCCCTAACTTGACTATTATGAATAGTACTGTGATAAACATGAGTATACAGCTATCTCTATTGTATGCTGACTTTGATTCTTTCAGGTGTATAGCCAGGAATGGTGTGTTGTTGTTGTTGTTATTGTTGTTGTTATTAGGTGCCATTGGGTCGGTGTCTGACTCATACCAACCCTACGTACAACAGGAGAAAAAGTATTGTTTAGTGCTTTTCTGCTATTCATAGGGTTTTCAGTGGCTGATTGTTTTTTGGGAGTGGGTTGCTGGGTCCTTCTCCCAAACCTATAGCACCTGGTGTTCCCAGGAGGTCTTGCTAAGTTATTCAGGCTGCATCTGGCCTTGCACTTGTGATCCTCCTGCCTCAGCCTCCCAAGTTGCTGGGATTACAGGGACATGCCATAGTGCCTGGTGACAGTTTTATGTTTTTGAGGAACTTCCATAAATTTCCATAGTCTCACTTAACTTTTGATTGATGTTAGTGTATTAATATGGAGAGAAAAAAATACAAAGTAATTTTATGCCATTTTTAAGTCAGTGATGATCAAAGTAAAGGCTAATGAGAAAAAATTCTGATGTTTTATTAATTTTGCATTCCATAAATGATGCTATTTTAGGCTGACAGTCCTTATTTTTGTATATTTGTTTTTTCTACTTTTATAAAATTGAAGAAAGGTTTTTTGTTTTTTGTTGTTTTTTGTGGTACTGGGTGTTTGAACCCAGGCCTTACATGTGCTTTGCAAGTGCCCTACCACTGAACTGCTCCCCTGGCCCATTTTTTACTTTTTAGTTTGAGACAGGATCTCGCTAAATTACATAGGCTGCTTCTGGCCTCAAACTTATTATCGTCCTGCCTTTACCTCCTGAGTCACTGGGATTACAGGTGTGCACTTCTGTGCCAGCAAAGAAATAAGATTCTGAAGTTTGAGATGGAGACTTGTGTATCTGGATGTGCATACATCTATATATACTGTTATTTTTACTAGTCACAGTCTTGATATTTTAAGGAATGTTGTAGAAGATGTGCCTTTACAGTTACTTTAGAGAATTTTTTAGGTGTCATTATATTTTTTTGAAAAAAAGTTAATGCTGTAGGGGAACAGCTATTAGTTATTTTTTAATAATGCTAATTATCTATATAATAATAGAATTTTGAAATATTGACGTGGTTTGTTTGTATCTTTTAAATTTAAATCTATGTGGTAGCCAACTATAATATTGTGAATATTATTCAGCAACATTTTTGTGCTTTCTTACTTCTTTAGCTGGGCAGATGCTCAAACTCAAATCCAAAACATTGCTGCATCTTTTGATCAGGAAGCAGCTGCCATTCTTATGGCTCGGCTGGCAATATATAGAGCAGAAACAGAGGAAGGGCCTGATGTGCTTAGATGGCTGGACAGACAGCTCATTCGACTGGTAAGAAGTAAACATTGTGCTTTTCTAAGTCCATATGCTTGCATTTGTACTGAAAGTTTTATAGTGGATAATCTCCTTTGAAGTACTAAACAACATACCTGAAAATACTATACGAGGGACTCCTATTCAAATTACTGAGATAGAAGCATAATAATAAATGGTAGAATTCAGTCATCATTTCCAGTAAAATAAAACATTCCTTTTCCTTAGAATTTTTCTATTTATTTTGATTGGTTTGAAATTTAATTCTATATTACTATAACTTTTCTTACTAATTTTTTTGCATATTTCTTTATTGCATGGTTTCAGTTTTCTTTTCTTTTTTTTTTGTAGTATTGTGGAGTTGAACACAGGGCCCTGCACATACTAGGCAAGTGGTCTACTCCTGAGCTACACCCTAGGCCCCACACCCCCTTTTTTTTATTTTTAGACAGTGTCTCCTTAAGTTGTGCAGTCTGCCTCTGGGCTTGAATTTGTAATCCCCCTGCCTCAGCCTCCTGAATTACTGGGATTACAGACATGTGCCATGGTGCTTGGCTTGGTTTTAGTTTTCTATTTCCATTTTAATGAAAACTATGTATATAAAGTAATTGGGGTATAAAAATTATAAATAACATAAGAAATATAGACAAGTCTTTCTTTCTTTCTTTCTTTCTTTTTTTTTTTTTTTTTTTTTTTTTTTTTTTTTTTTTTTTTTTTTTTTTTTTTTTTTTTTTTTTTTTTTTTTTTTTTTTTTTTTTTTTTTTTTTTTTTTTTTGCTGTACTGAGGAGTTGAACCCAGGGCCTCACTCATGCTTTTTGCAAATGCTCAACCACTGGGATGTACCCCTAACCCATTTATTACTTTGAGTTTTGAAACAAGCTCTCTCTAAATTATACAGGCTGCTTCTGGCTATGAACTGACAATCCT
>VMDO01039443.1:0-12676 GCA_007922755.1 Pedetes capensis
AAGGGGCCCTTTCTTCCCTCAGCCATGAAGGAGTCAGGTGTTAGCTTCTTACCGTCTGTGGGATTTTGCCCAGAGCTTCAGCGATTTCCATAGCTTTCTTCTCTGGGATCTCTGAGACCATCGACCCCAAAGAGAACACCACAATGCCGTGCTCTCCCGAGGCGTTGACATAGGCTTTGAATTCCTATGGCCAGAAGAGAAATTCCCAGCTCACTCTTTTCTCCTCCTCTCTGGGTCCTGTGTACATGAACTGGTAAGTCAGATCCTCCCTCTTCAGGGAGTGCTTGAAACTGGGTTTGAAAAGAGAACAGGTATGTGTGTGGATTGCACAGGTTCCCCCAGCCCTTAGTCCCTTCCGGGTGGAAGGCCTCTGCAGGAAGAAATTGGTAGGAAATTGGCAAAAAACCCAAAACTGGAAAAATGTCTTTTGAAGATCTAGTTTGTAAATTTGAAATCTAGGGAAAAGAAAAGTAACTTGATTGGACATTCATACAAAACACTTCATAAATCCCCTGGCCCTGATTGGGCAATTGGACTCAAAACTGATTGGCTCAGGTCATTCAGGCAAGCTATATAAGGAGCTGCACTGAAGCAGCTTGCTCGCTCTCTCTGTTGTGGACCATCAACTCGCAAAGAACTCTCTCTCCATTTGACCACCAACGAAAAACAACTCTCTCTCTCTCTCTCTCTCTCTCTCTCTCTCTCTCTCATCTCAACCAGCAAGACCACAGCAACTCTCTCTCTGTTGTGGACCACCCACTAGACAAAAACTCTTTCTCTCTCTGTCTGACCACCAATGAAGGAAGAATGCTCCCCCCCCTCTCTCCCCCAGACCACCAAAGCAGATAAAACTCTCTCTCTCTCTTCATGACCACTGAGACCCGGACAACTAAAATGGCACTCTCAAGGAATGACAAGACTACAAGGAAGCTGAGGAAAGTCTCTTGGACCCAGTGCCAAGAGGTCAAAGCGGAGGACAGTCTCTGGTCCCAGCACCAGAGGCAGAGGAGCCATGGCTGCCCCACGAGGCAGCATAGAGCTGTAGCACGTAGGCTGCTAGCACTTGGTATAGCTGTACACTTTGGATTCCTCTCTCCCGCACTTATAAGGGCTAGAAGGCAATAAAGATCTGTGTTGTCACCACAAGGCAAAAGCACCCAAGGCTTTTTTCTTTCTCCTGTCCCCTCTGGCATTCCCAAGGGCCACAGGAGTCCTCATCCCGCACCCCAGGGTCCCGAGGGACTTGGGTTTAGGTATCTGTGTGCGTGGCAGTGCTGCCCATCCAAACATCCAGGCCAGACCAGGAGATACGCGCCCCACAGGCTTCTTGCTTAAGTGGTGATCTGGGGGTCTCCTTGACAAGAAACATACAGGAAATGTGCTGGTTTTCCAGAAGCACAGCAGGGGCGCATGCACACACAGCCATGTCTGTGCACCTACGTGTGCACCAACACCCAGGGCAGATCCAGGTAGAAGACACAGAGAACCTGGGAATATGGCAATGCTCCCCGAATCTAGTTTACAAATGCATTCATTCACCCCTGGGCATCTCCTCAATGGCCTTGTCGGGATTCAAATATGGTCAAGGACGCCAGTGTGACTGTGTGATGGGCATGGCTGCCTGCACTGAGGGTCCCTGCAACGTGACACTCTCAGTGCTAAACCTGAACCATCCTGGCCAAACCATCGGTCCCCCTCCTAGTGAGGTACAGAGACCACCACAAGGCTCGGCATTCATGACGTGAGCCCCATGTTTTGCCAAGCCCAACTCTGAACTCAGCCAGGAAAGCCCAGACTCTGGGTCATCTTCCCCAAGGCTCAATCCTCTCTGAGGTCCGTGGCCCCTCACTCCAGCCATGCCCTAGGCCCATCGAGAGGGTCAGAGAGACAGCCCCGTCCTCTCCTCTTCCCTGTGGCATAAGCACTCTGAGCATGTGGCTCCAAAGACTTCCCTCCCCAGATGGCACGTCGGCCCACTTGCCCTCCCCACCCCTCCATCCTGGCGACAGGCAGCCCTCTTCCCCGTGCCTTTTACTCTCTTCCTACTCACCCATATCTGAAGTCTCAGTTACACGCATTCCTAGGACTGTCACTCCGTCACGCTACTTTTTAAATTATTTGGAAAGGCCTGGGTCTTATTCTCCCATTGTTTACACCCTCCCAGGACTTCTCAGCCCGCTACCTGGTATGACTCAGCTGGAATGAAACCACAGATCCAGCAACGCCCAGAGCGAAATACCAGCGTGCAACGGCAGCTCAGATGGCACGCAAGCTTGTGGACACAGGAGGCAGAGCAACCTGCACAGGTGGGGAACGGCAGCCACCGCCTCACTCTGCCCTGGCCTCAGTCAAAGGAGAGTCCAGCCTGCACTTCCCAAACTCCCTGGAAACTTCGCCCCAACCTCACAGCTCCGGCAAAGGACAGAAGTGCAGCAACACCCTAACTGAGCATAGCCTTTCATCCAACTCCCTCTGCCCTCCCTAAAGAGAGAACACACACACACACACACACACACACACACACACACACACACACACACTGCCATGGAAAGGACTTCCCAGTCTGAAGACAGTCCCCTCCCACAGCACACGACCCTTTCCAGTGGCTCCTAAATTCTACTAAGAGTTTAGTGTGTTAATTCCTGGCTTTGTGTTAGATTTTCCCTTCCAAACAGCTGCTTTTCCTGAATCCACTTAACTGCAGGGGGGACACAGGTCACTTTGCTCTTTCTGCAATTGAGGTCACGCACACACACCCTGAAGCTCCCTGTCCCCCGGCACCAACCCATACAGGCTTCCTCTCCCTGTCTTGAACTTTCCAGCCTCCCTAGTCTTCCACATAGCAATTTTTCCCAGATCCAATGCAGGTGGCTAAGTACCTGGATCACTACCATCTACACTGATAGTCCGTGCCCGGACAGAGGTAGGGCAACTTACTAGGAGAGAAGAGAGGCTACCAGACCTAGCTTCCTGTCAGCGTATCTAGAATCTGGAACTTTAACCAGGAATATAATGGCGATGTCCCTTGCCAGCTACTATAAACACCAAAGAACCATGTTATTAGACAAGAAATTCCAGTGCCCTAAATAAGGGCTAAGTTCATGGGACACATTTCTGTTCTCCTCAAGGTGCCACAAACCCTGCACACTGTGCCTCTGGCTTAAGGATTGTGGCATGAAACTGACCACTAGCCACTAAATCACATGGAATAAAATGCCACAACATGCTCTCCCAAAATCCTAGATACAAAGCAATAACTCAGACAACTCAAGCCCAGGGGACCTGGCAAACAGAGATTAACAAAAGGGGGTGCTTAAACCTGTTTCAGCTTGTTCATTCAGCCTGTTTCTGCAGAAGGCTGCTTTGTCCAAAGCACCTGCCACAAGGTAGGCAAATACAGGTTCCACTCCGATACACACCTGGGGAAGGGGGCTTTTGTGAAGGCAGTTTATCCCGCCAATAAACACCATGTTGGGCATGATGGGTCTGGGAAAATCCTTCACAAAGTCACTTCTGAACAGCCAGATAGAGGCAGCGCTCATAAGGTCCTGGACTGTCACATCTCTCTGGAGGATTTCTGAAGCAAGAGGTGCGTAGGGGGAATAAATCATATAGCAGAGAAGGTTCTCTGTCAAGGCAAAGAGCATGTTCTTCACTCGCTGCAGGAATGTCATGCGATCTGAGTTTGAGGACATGCCCCTAGGCACATAGGAGGGTGGGTTGGGGCACTGGGTACCTTTAAAGTGTAGGCTGCATGGCAGTGTGTGCAAGAAGTACACAGCAGGCAGTGCCAGGTACTGGGCGACAATAGAACCACAGGGAAGGGCAGGGTCTACCAACACAGCGTCGAAAGTGCTTTGCTCCAAGGAGGCCATGAACTCCTTGTTGTGCAGTAAGTGGGAGCAGCCGGACCACATCAGGGCAAAGTCTCTCTGGATTTTCTTGTATGTTCTGATCGCTCGCTGCAAAGGATCACTCTCAAGAACCGTAGGCCCAACTGCGAGAAAAGCCGCTTCCATGTCCTCCCTTAGGAACGGCACGGGATAGCTCTTCAAGGTGTAAAACGGTCCTTCCTTGATGTGCACCGAGGCATCAGGCGCTATGACCACGATGTCGTGTCCCCTCTGGTGAAGTTGCTGGGTGAGCCCGACCATGCTCAGCCAGTGGCTGCCGTCCACCGGGACTATCAACAGCTTCCCGGCATGGGCCACAGAAGGGCTGAGCACACACAGCAGCAGGCTCAGGATAAGGGGACGTGGGTCCTGGAAGACTGCCATGGTGGTGCTCCTGTCCTGCTCCAGCCTGAGGGCCACCTCACCTACTCACACCGAGGGAGGGGAGCAAGAGAAAATCTTCCCCCAAGTCAGTGTTTGATTGTGCAGCAGGATTGAAGCTGTCCGGCCCTGGGAGCCACGGAAAGTTTAATTACAGGAAGAAGTGGGTGGAGTTACCTGAGTCTCTTCCCTGGTCTCTTAAAGGAAACAACACTTGATTTGAATAACACTCTCTGGTCAAACCCCATTCTACAATGAGCACAGAAAGCAAATGATCTCTAGCACCTGTGGATCCCTGAGTGAGCATTTGCATGAATGAAGAAAGTTATCAGAGAGGGGAAGGACCACAAGGTGACCAAGTGTACTTCCTTTGCAGAAATGAAGCAGAAACTGTCTTTGAAAGCCTTGGGAAAGAAAAGCATACGACACTGCAACCACACTATTGTCTATGAAACCAGAGACTGTACTCTCCAGCCCTTATCAGGACTCTGCCTGAGCCCCTCCGTCATTTCCACATCATTCATTCAACATATATTTATTCAGTCCAGCTAAGTGCTGGGTCTCAAGGCTGCACCTGTGTCGCCCCACCTGAGTCTCCTGTCTCCCCAGAACTCATGCCTCATCCAGAGAGGCCAACTCACAACTTAAACACAAACCAGGACCTTAGAGATTGTTAAATGTTGGTAGATGCTGATGAATGGGATTCCCGATGAAAGTCCACAGCATAGATATACATTTCTTAATGTGTGAAAGCGTAAAAGTAGAATTTTCTTTGTTCTTGAAGATCAAGTTTCACCTTTGGCCTATATTCTAGACAATATGTAAATAGCTAGAACAATTGTAATATGACAAGGCACTTTGAGGATGAACAATAACCCTGGATAAACATGGCAGGACATACAACAGCCAAAGTGTGCAATCATTTTAAATGTCCATCACTGGATGAATGGATAACAAAAACGCAGTACGTGTGTGTGTATGTATGTAATTATACTCATATATGGACACACACATAATGGAATACTATACGGCCATAAAAAAGGATGAAATTCTGTCATTTGTGACAATAGGGATGGTCCTAGATATATTGTGCCTAATGAAATAAGCCAGGCACAGAGAGACAAACATCGCATGCTCTCGTTCATATGAGGAATCTGAAAAGGTGGTTCTCAAAGAAGTTGAGAGCAGAACAGAACAGTGCCTACCAAAGGATGGGAGATGTGAAGGCAGGGAAATCAAGGAGAGGCTGGGCGAGGGTGCAATATTTACAGTTCAAAAGGAGGAGTAAGCCTACAGCCAAACCACTGTGGTGTCCAATACCATCAGATCTTGGAAGCTAAGCAGGTTTGGGCCTCGTTAGTACTTAGATGAGAGACCACCTGGGAACACCAGGTGCAATAGCTTGGGAGAAGGACCCGGCAACCCACTCCCTAAAAATGATCTGCCATTGAAAACCCTATGAATAGCAGACAACAGGGTTTCACCTGTTGTACCTATGGTTACTATGAGTTGGATACCAACCTGACAGCACCTAGCAACAAGAACAAGGAGGAATGAGTGCTAGTGTTTTATTGTACTGTAGGGTGTATATAGTTAGCAATAATCCATTATATATCGAACTAGCTACATGAGAGGATTTTGAATGTGTTCATTACAAAGCAATGGTAGCCAAGGGTGGAGGAATTTCACTGTAATCCCACCATGTAGAAGGGGAAGGTGCCGGGATCACCAGTTTGAGGCCAGCTTGAGATCATGTGAGACCCCATCTCAACAAAACTAGAGCTGGGGTGCAGCTTAGTGGTAGACCACTTCCCTAGCATCCGCAAGGCTGCTTTGATCCCAGAAACACAGGAAATACATAAAATCACATATTGGTAAACTTTCAGATGATTACGATACTCACCTGTTCAATTTGATCATTATACAATGTGCACATGAATTTAAATGGGAGAAGGACCTGGATGTCCTCTCCCAAAATGATCCCAAAACAATCAGCCATTGAAAACCCTATGAGGGTCTCTATGAGTTAGACCTGACTTGATGGCTCCCGACAACAACATGTGAATTAAAACTTCACATTATACCCCATGGACATGTATAATTATTATGGGTCAATCAGGAAAAGGGAAGGAAGGAAAGAAGGAAGGAAAAAGGAAGGAAGGAAAAAGGAAGAAAAGGAAGGAAGGAAGGAAGGAAGAATAGAAGGAAGGAAGGAAATGAAAAAGGAAGAAAAGAAGGAGGAGGGAAGGAAGGAAAGAAGAAAGGAAAGAAAAGATAGGAAGAAAGGAATATAGAGTGGGTGTCTAGAGAATGCTTATGGTCACAAGAGGAAAACTATCAAAGACTTGGAACCTGGAAAAAGGGATCTCTTCCAGAGGAGGGTGGGTGCTGCCTGGCAGGTGATGTGGGACCCCATGGTTCTGTGGGTTGAGCATCTTGGCTTGCCTTTGACTGTCTAGGCTCTTTTGCAGCCAAGACAGAAGCTCAATCCTAGAAAACAGTTAGCAATGCAAGTATTTCCCCTGAGCAAGGAGAATGATTCCCATTCCAAGTAAATTGAAAGAGATTTAGCCTGATAAAGAATAAAAATACCGGGAAGTAAAATTCCCGGGGGGAACCAACTTCCAAAAATCTATCCACCACTGAAAACTCTATGAATAGCTCAGAAACCCTGACAATAGTGTTTTGCCTGTTTTACCTGGGGCTGCTATAAGTTAGACACCGAACCGACAGCACCTAACAACAACAACCAGTAAAATTCCCAGGTGAACAGTGTGGAACGTTTGAGGGTTCCTTCACTCAGTGTTGATGCATATTCTGTTAACTATATACCTGCTCATTCATTGTCTGTTAGAACACTGATCCCCAGTGAAAGCCTGGGTATGAATTCCTTTATTCCTTTTTGGTTTGCTTTGGTTTGTGGAGATAGCATCTTTCTGTGTAGCTCAGTAGCCCTTAAATTGGCTTCAATGCTCCTGCTCAAGCACCTGAGTGCTGGAATTACTGCCAGGTGCCCCCACACCTGGATCTACTCTGTATTTTCTGATGGTTTCAAGTATAGGACAGTGCACATAGGACTGTCCTTGCCAGCATTAGCCACCTCCTGGAGATGGTACACCTGTCAGCCTCATGTATGTTTTTCAAAACCCTGCAAAGTGGAGAATGAAAAGCTCCCAGATCCTTTCTATGTGTTGTAGGACAACGGAGCAGGACTCAGAGCCATGCGCACACAGGCTCCTTAGCCTTTCGTTTAAAATCAAAGGTAGATTGTGAATCCGCAATGTTATATTAGTCTGGGTATTTGCCAAAGGATGAAGGTTGTTAGTCAGATTTCTGTTCCTGTAACGAATATCTGTGATAAGTCAACGTATAAAGAGGAAAATCTTAATTTTTTTTTTTTTTGCACAGTGTCAGAGGTTTCAGTCCAAGGTCACCTGGTTGCATTGCTTTGGGGACTGTGGTTAGGCAGCACAGCATGGCAAGAGGATGTGGCTGGAGAAGCTGCTCCCCTTATGGACACTGAGAAGCAGAGAGAGGGAGGAAGGGCCAGGTTCCAAATCCCTTCCAAAGGCATGGCTCCAGCGACGTCATTTCCTCCCTGTAGGGACCTCTGAATGGTTCCACTACCTCCAAAGGATTCTCTGGCTATAGACCAAGCCTTCAGCACATGGGCCCCTGGAGGACAGGCAAGATCCACACTGTAGCAGCAACGGTGGTTATCTCTGGGCAATGTGACCACAGGCAATTCTTCTTCTCCTGTTGTGTGGCCATATGCAATGTATACAAAGGTGGCTGGGTGAATTCCACACTTTTCAAATGTTCTCTCATAATCATGCATTCCTCTCCTAATTACACACTACCATGTGACAATAGATAAAGGTAGCACCAATGAAGAGAAAAAACACAAAATATAATCATATGCATTTATTAATAAATTCCTAGCTGTGGGAAACATCAGAGGAAATCTAATTGCCAGCATTATACCTGGATTTTTATCAAGTTCAGATCCACTTGACACAAGCAATGCTTATCTTCTCAAATACAGGACACACCAATTGTACAGCATCACTCTTTACCCCTAAGGTCAGAATCAAACCAATCATCTCAAGAACTCCAACCCATTCATTCACATCAAGGACACCATAAAGGCACAAAGCTTTCCTCCTTTAAAAACACAATTGACACCAACAAAGCACGAACACAACTGAGGACCAACTATGATTGGGAAGGGCCTGACCACAGCAGCCTAGGAAACCAGATGATGATGACACAACCACCACCAAAGTGGGAGAAAACGTGGGACACCCCCCCCCCCGCCCCTTAGATCCTGAGCTCTCACAGAGGACCCATTTCCAAGTAAGAAAACAAATGCAGATGCCAACCCTCCTTCTAAGTCGTTTGGGAAATGACAAGTGTAATCCAAAAATACCAGAGAAGCAGGATATATATGCTAATACTTTACATAGAGGTGTGACCAGCAATTATATTGTTTTTATTTTTAAAGAGTGATCTGGGATATCTAACTTATGGCAAACATTTTATTAATCAGAATAAAATGCATCAACACTGATTCTGTTCTCAAGAGTTCAGCTAACTTGAGACTAGATCAAAATTTCCCCTCACTTCTTCCCACTTCTCAGTGTGCCTTGGATTTCGGGGCTTTCTTAACTCGCCCGTTTTGCCCAAAACATTTCCCCAAGCCATAGGCACAACATTTAAAGATGATGAATGCCACGGTCAGCACGATGGCCACAAGGAAGCCAATCACATCCAGGGAGTGATACTGGTACCAGGTGAGGTCGTGAGCTGCAGGGCGCAGGTGTGGCGCCCCCTTGTGCCTCATCACATACTCCACCCAGAACACAGCCAGGTCCAGAGGCTCTATGGGCCGGTCCTTGTGGAGGCTGGACAGGCGCATGATGTTCTCCTTATAGCTAAACACAAGGACACCGTGTTAAAGCCTGGAACATCCAGATAGATAGTGAACAATCCTCCGTTTATACTGGTTTCCAGGTAGGAAGGCTACCAGATTTTCTAAACATGGTAGAGAAATGTGTTTCTGATATAACCAGAACATACACACACCCATCATGCACACACACACACACACACACACACACACACAAATGTTCTTTATGTGAAAAGGGAAGAAAGAATAGGAGAAGGAAAAAAGAGATAAGGAAGCAGGAAAACAAGAAGGAAGGAAGGGAGGAAAGAACAAAGGAAAAAACAAAGGAATGAAGGAAAGAAAGAAGGAAGGCAAGGAAGGCAGAAAGAAATTCCAAGGTAAAATTATTATTTTACAAATATTTCAACTTGTGTCCTCCTTAGCTTCTTTACTTTTTGGGATAGTTTGTTGGAAATTAGATTACGCTTTCTTGATGGTAAAATAAGCAAATGACTGTTTTCTTTTTATGAAGTATTTTGATTGTACTTATTCATGGGGACAGAGATAGTTGTACATATCTATGAGGTATGACATGATCATTAACTGCACACAGTCCGTGAGATTCTCACAGGGATTTCACAGAATTGCTGCCTGCGTCTCGCACTAGCTGGTTCTCTCTTTATCTCACGTGATCCTCATCCTCCCCCTGCCGATTCTCCCATCATCTTCACCCAAAAAAGAATTTATCAGAAAGTCTGATTACATTTTAGAGCAGAACAGAGAAATAGCTATATTTTCTTGCAGTATAATGCACAAAGGGAAACGTTGCATCAGAAATTCTGGGCAATCTCCCATTTGAAGCTGCAGTCAGTCACGAATGGCCAAGGACAAAGCTACTGTAACGTGCGGACTCCAGTGTTCACCAAAATCATTGAAACGTCAAAGCACCCAAATGCTAAAGTTAGCAGAAACCTGTATCTATGCCCTCTGATATTGCAGAAGGGATTCCTGTTTATGTTTGGGTAGTGCTTAGGCTTAATGAGAACCACTAAGGCCATGTGGGGAGGATCCATCAGAAGGAAGAGGAGGAACAGTGGAACAAGAAAAATATGAAGAGAGGGAAAAGAAGGTATAAAACAAGTGCGACGCCATTAGGGCTCAGACTGACTGTGTTCATCGATATCCTTAAACACGCCTGTGATTTTATCTGGGTGCGTTGTTGTAACGTAACATCAATGGTTCTGTTATAAACCCTGTTAACACTTTCCTGGTACTGTGCTCTAACCAGAACAAGCCCCTGACATGGCACCAGTAAGCCCTGTACCTCTTGTAAGGATACACAGGTATTTCTTTTGGAGGGGCTGGCTTGATATCTTAGTTTACATCTTCATCAAAGTGTTTGTTCCTGATCGGATGAGGGCATATGCAGTATGAATTTCCACATGGGTGTAAATACATCACTTGAGATTTTGACCCATGTCATAGGTGAGTGCCGAGTATCTTCTTTTCATCGAGAGTTTCTACTCTGAAATATTTTCTTAAAACTTTGATCCATTTGTTCAATAGTCAAAGAGCACCTTTCATGGCCTGGTTGCCTCCAAGAAATATTTAAATATTTGAAATTTAAATGTTTGAAATATTTCCCTTTCTCATTTTTTGTGGAGCAACAGGCCCGGCTTAGGGCCCTGGGAACATGAAGGTTTGTAATCGGATAGCTAGAGTGCAACAATGAAGAGGTCGTGTTACATAATAATTTAGGCTGAGTGATGAGTGAATGTAGAAATAATAACGTAACAGGGAACGTCTACCCAGTCGTTTTTAGGTTACAGTCAGTTACCTCTATGCTTGAACAAAGGATTAAACTGCCATTAACAGGAACAAGCTTCTTCAGTGTGTGGAAGAGGTCAGGCGGCAACAGCACAGCCACGTGAGCGGATGGCCTGATGCAGACCAAGGCCAGAGGCAGCCAGTAGGGAGGCAAGGCTGAGGGCCAGGACACCACCCCTCTGGGCAGCGCAGAGATTTCTGGGTCATCCACGGACACCACTTTGCTTTCTTCTCTGCTGGGCACCTGGAGGTCTGGCAGTAGGCTGTCAGATCTCTCCTGTGTCCCTGGCCCAGGCCGGGTGTGGCCCTGCGTCCTGTCCCCTTCCAGGAGAACCCTCTCAGATGCTCACATATCTCATCCTGACCCGCGCCTCTTCCTAAAGGCAGCAACTGCAGGGGAACCCATGCTAGGGCTCCCACAGGTCCCCAGAGTTCAAGTGTGAGAACTTTAATTCCTGGGCCATGGAGCCGAGAGGTGGGGGAGCCCATAGCGGGTGAGGAGGCCCCTGGAGAGTCCGGGCCCACCTCACAGGACTGGACTCGTTCCTGTGAGCACAGGCTCTGTGCCTTTCGGGTTCCAGCTCTTACACACACACACCCCTGCCCATCTCCTAATCCCCTTCATTCTCACACAGCCCTGGGTCTCACAGATGCCACTATCCCATTGCGGACATCCTGGCTCCCAGAATTGAAAGCCAAACAACCTCCATCCTTTAGAATCACCCTTCTCTGGTATGCGCTTACTGCAGCAGATAACACACAGCAAAGGCCAGGTGTGGAGGCACACACCTGTCATCCCAGCAAGTAGGACCAGGGAGGCAGAGAAAGGAGGATCCCAAGTTCAAGGCCAGAGACAGCCTGAGTACTTAACAAGACTCTGTCTCAAAATTAAGAGTCAATCAAAAAAGAAAACAATGGGCTAAGGGTGCAGCTTAGTGGTAGAGCAACTGGAAAGCATGTGTGAGGTCCTGGCGGAACCCCCCCACACACACACACACTGTACCAATAACAGCAGAAAGAGAGACAATATGTCTGAAAACCACATGTTGTCGTTGGGAGCCATTGAGTCGAATCCAACTCATAAGGACCCTATGCATAACAGAACTAAACACTACCAGACACTACCTGTCGTGCACATGATCTCCTTATATTGAGCCCCTTGTTATACCCACTATGTTTCTTCTCATTCTCACTCATGCTGCACCAGCAAAAGGAGGTCCCAGGAGCTTTACTCCATTCTCATCATGAAGATTGGCTCAATTTTGAGGACCAGCTCTTCCCTGGTCGTTTCTTGAGTGCCATCCAGCCTGAGGGTTCATTTTCTGGCACTATATCTGGCAATGCTTCTCTGCTACAGGTTTTCAATGGCTAATTGTTTCAGGAGTGGGCTGCCGGGTCCTTCTCCCTACTCTTAGTCCAGAGGCTCACCTGAAACCTGTCCACCGTGGGTGGCCCTGAAGGCATCTGAAATACCAATGGCGTAGCTTTCAGCATCACAGCAACACACCAGCCCATACATCAGGACAAACTGACCAACACATGAGGGGAAAACATCACATTCACACACACACGCACACTCACACTCACACTCCCAGACACACATACAAATGTTCAGTCATGCACACGCACACTGGTGTGAGATGAAATCCAGCACTGGACATCATTTCTTTCCATAAGATTTTGATCA
>VMDO01039444.1:0-12676 GCA_007922755.1 Pedetes capensis
ATTTTATTTCACTAGTGTTTTTGTCTTCTGAAGAACACCAGTTAAGCCTTGCTCATGAACTATCTACATGTTCTTTAAAGACAAAGCCATTTTTGCATATTATATTTTAAGCCATTTGAATCTCATTTCCATGATGTATATAAATTTTGCATTCAGCATTAGTTTTGTTCTGAGATAGTTAATTCTGACAGCATTATTCAATTGTTTATTAATATTTATTTTATCCATTGAATTAAAATAGAACATTTCACACAAAAATACATGTATCCCTATATATGTGTATTTCACGTGCTCCCACAAGTCATACTCTGAGACTTTGATATTTCTATGTACTAAGTTTATTAAGAAATGTTTTGGCAACAATACTGTTTTTAGGAAATGAGAAGGAAAGTTTGGGGCAGAAGGAAAAGTAGAATTGATGTAGTTACAACACAAGTCATAGTTAATCTCTCAGGATATTATGATGTCATCCTTAACTGATATGAGGGAATGACATATCTATGTTATGGTCAATCAATTACTAGATCCAGACTTCCTAGCTTACTATGAGTGATAGTTAACAGTCCTTTAATATGCAGCCACATAAGGATAAGCCAAAGATGAATGTGTACTTTCTAGTTAAGTCTGTGGACACCTGGTGCCAAGAAAGGAAAAATAAATGGAGAAACAAATATGAGGATTAGTAAAGGTAAATGTAAATATGTTAGTAATTTATCCAAGGTCAAGTAAGTAATTGATGGTAGAGATGAGCTTCTGTTTAAAGTAGTCTATATCCAGACCATGTGAAAAAGAGCTGTCCTAGATTCCAGAATGAGAAAATCACTGTGAAAACTGTGTGTGTATAACTTAGTGTTAGAATGAGAAGAAAAGTAATAGGAGGACTGCAATGATATACATAATACAGTTTGGAGACAAAGCTGTCTGCTGGTGCAGTAGACATAAATCAAAAAACTCCAAAAAAAGTGAGAAAATTATAATTAAATTTGTTTTAAGATTATTAGATGTGTGTGCTGCATCATCTTTAATTATATAGCTTGGAAAGCTACATGCAGGAAAAATTGTCAAACTAAGTGACTGTACAATCAAACAAAGTTAGAATGACAGTTCTGTATCTGGAGCTAAGTTTTTACACATACAGCCACATAGAAGGTAGGTGAAAGGCATAACAAAAACCTTAACAAGTAAATCAGGAGTCTTTTATAACTCTAAAGAAAAACTCAAAATGAGTGAACCAGGGCAACAAAACTTTAATATTTATCTTTTATCCCAGGAAATGACATAAACTCTTGATTGCTGGAAGCAACTTTCTCTCAAAAGCTTGAAATCAGAAATTATGGTAAGATAGCTAGAACTCACCTTAAAGCAGGCTATTGTATTCTCATAATGGGTTCCCAGGAAAAGTATGGAAAAAAAACTGATTAGCATATTTGATTCTACAACCTAGAAAAACCACTCACAGATCTTTTGGCATCATGATACCTTTATAGCTTTAAATATTATTGATGGCTCAGAATATCATTTTTATGTGCTTCTGTCAAAATTTATATTAGAAATTAAAATTTAGAAATAAGTCAGGTGCAGTAGCATATACTTGTAATGGCAGTGACTTGGGAGACAGAGGTAGGAGGATCACAAATTTGAGGCCAGAGGCAGCCTGCATAATTTATCAATACCCGGTCTGAAAATATAGAGTATAAAATGGGCTGAGCATATGTCTTAGTGGTTAAGGCCTTGTGAAAATCATGTATGAGTCCCCAGGTTTAACTCCCAGAGCTGAAAAAAAAAGAAAGAAAGAAAGAAATATTTAAATTTATTTAGTCCATTCTGTGCAACAATATCCTAGCTATTAATCGGTATTAAATAACTACAGTCAATCTTAACAAAAATAACATTTAAGAGATTATAGTTTCTAGTTTTTGAAAACATGTTTTTCTGTTTTCTTTTTTTTTTCAGTCCTGAAGAATGAACCCAGGGCCTCCTACTTGCATGCTTTGTAAGTGCTGTATCACTGCACTGCACTGTCAGCCCATTTTTTAACTTTTGGAGACAGGGTCTCACTAAATTAAGCAGACTGTCTCTGGTCTTGAACTTGAGATCCTCCTACCTCTGCCTCCCGAGTCGCTGGGATTACAGGCATTCACCACAGAACCCGGCTTGAAAATGTGGTTTTCAGAAAAAACAGCTTTATATTTTTGCATATTTCTTTAATGTCTGACTTATGTGAAAATAGATGAATTATCATATTTATTCTTATACTAAATATTTTGTGATTTCTTACAACATATAACTCTTAAAGTACTTTATCACACACTTCTGAGATACTGAAAGTGAAAGAAATCATATATCATAGTATTACTATGAGTTTTTCACTTTCTGAACCCCTAAATTTTAGTAGGGTTCACACATTGAGAGTTATTGTTCTGGAACAATGTCCCAGTAGAAAGTCTGTTGTCAAAATAATGCATTTTAGTGAGTCAGTTGCACACGTCAGTTGCAACTTGCCATAAAAGTTTGTCTTGGTATTGCATTAAGGGAATATAAGCATCATCTTGTGAAATAATCAGTTAAGCAAATCCCAATGTTCAGACTGCCATATTCATCAAAACTCTTCAGTGTAAAAACTCTTGAAAGAACTGATTAACCCCCACTAGAATGATTTAGATCTTAGGCTACAAGAATGATAAGCTAAAACTTCAACACAAATTTTCATTCAACTAAAAACCTCTGTGAACTTTTAATAAGGTCTATTTACAAGATGTAGACCTCAAAGGCATTTAAATTCCTATTTCAACAGATATAACATTGTACTGTTCTTCTATATACTTCTACTATGTGTGTGTTCCAGTGTGTATCATTAGGCAGTATATAAATGTTTGAAATTAAAAAAATTGCACATTTAATTTTATATAGTAGACAGAAATGAACTTTAGGGATGCATAAATAAATAAAATTTACCTTAATATCATGTTTAGAATATTATTCAAGATTGGAAACTAGTTGGTCTCTCTGTGCAAATTGATAATCCCAGTAACTGAAGAGGATGAAGCAGGAGGACTGGGAGTTTGAAGCCAGGAGCAGCCTATGTAATGTAGAACAACCCTATCTCAAAATAAAAAAAGAAAATAAAATTTAAAATAAAATTCAAAAGGGACTTGGGTTGTGTCTCCATGGTAGAGTGTTTGCCTAGCATGTGCAAGGCCTAGGATTCAATCCCCTAGCACTGACAGGGAAGGGACAAAAAAGATTTGAGTCCAAAGGAAAGAGATCAATTTTCTACTATAGAATCTTCATGAAATAGTGATTTAAAAATAGTGACTTTTTGTTGTGCCATTTCCCTCTCACAATGTAATCTCTGCACTAACATAAAATATCCAAGTCTTAATGTCTCATATATCCTGAGAAGGGTGCTTTACTACTTCAACCTTTCCAATATTCTGTATTTTGATCCCTCTGCCCTTCCACTTCACTTATAGTTTATAGCCTCAGTGAACTGTAGGAAAGAAAAAAATTAGATTTATCATGGAAAAAAATTTAAAAATGCTGAAGATTGAAGATAACAGCTCTAAATATTTATGTGTTTCATTTTATTCACTCTTGTTAAGAATACTTAATGATATTGGTGGTTATGTTTAGGTAGAGATTACAAGCCAAATAAAGATAAGTCTGACATGGTATAAGATGATTAAAAACAAGCATGTATCAGGATGTGCAGGTATATATGTGTGAGAAAGGTATAAAGAAATACCACTTTAAAGCATAGAGATTTTTTTTTTTCTATTTGCTTTCAGGCATGTGCAGTATTCTCAATGCAAGTCTTCAAATTTAAATGTACAGAATTACTATGTTGAAGAAATCCTGAATGTGAACCTATGCATTCATGATCAAAGGTTTTAGTTGGTCTGTAGAGACTAACAAACAGTTGTATTTGGCTAAGCAAGAGAATGTGAATATGGACGGCAGACACTACACTTTAAAACAAACACAAGGCAATTTCACAGAATGTAACATCGATGTTCATTGCTGCAAAAAGGCTGATATAATTAGACTAGAAAATCAGAAAAGAAGGGCTTGGTTTGTAAGCTTTATACTAAGCTGAAAAGAAGACAAAATAGGAAATCAGAGTTTTAAGAAAAGCTGCCTTATAAGACTAGTGCTTCACTTCTATTCAAAGGATTCAAACACCCGAGTCACGATTGTATCAGATAAAGTCTGCAGGTTCAGCTTGCTCTTAAACGCCTTTACTTGCATTCTATGTTCTGTTTTCTCCCTTTCCTCTTTTCTCTCTATGCTTTTGCAGTTGTGTATATCTATCTTCATTAAAACTCAATCAAGGAGAACATTTGTATTTCTAGCTTAGCAGAAGTTTTCATGGCTTGGTAAGCACACTGCTTTATTTTGTGTATATTATTGTAACGTAACTCAAAGAATGACATTAGATAAAGCATTTCTTTCCACTTTTTTAATCCAAAAGTTTTTAAGGAATAGGTAAAATAAAATCAATATGTATAAGGACTTAAAGATAGACAAATTAGCACACTTAAAGAAATGTCAGTAATGTAATCATGGGAAGAGAGTGGTTTATGGTAAATGTACACTTCATAGCATACATTTAAAATTATTAGAGAAATAATAGGTATTTCCAAAAAACAATAAACATTTTCTAAAAACTAAAATAACACTAGCTTTGTCCTACTTATTGGATATAGAAATATATTTGCTAACTCATATAACCATTCCAGTAACAGTAATATACATTAAATCTCTTTAAAGACAGAAAGAGTCCACGGAGAGTTCATGAAAAGTTTGTGATGGAGTTTGTGAAGAAAATATGTGTCTTCCTTTATCATCGGACTCCTCCAAAAATCCATGACCTCTTTTCGAAAATGAGCTAGATTGTCAAATTAGAATCTAAATGTGTATAATTATATTTTTCTAGAATATTTTTGGTTCCAGAATATTATTTATTAATTTATCAGGGTTTTAGGGTGTTGAACTGAGGGCCTCACTCATACTTTTCAAGTATTCTACCACTGAACTGCACACTCAGGTTGTTTTGTTTTGTTTTGTTTTGCAGAACTAGAACTTGAGCCCAGGGCTTTGCATGTGTAGGTAAACAGCACTTCATCACTGAGCTATATCTTTGGCCCCCACAGATTCCTTTTTTAATTTTCTTTTATCTTGAGACAGGGTGTTACTAAATTACACAGGCTGCCTCTGGCCCAAAATTTGCAGTTCTCTGGCCTCTGCCTCAATTCTCTGGGATAATAGGCATGAACCACTCCACCCTCCCAATTCTTTTAAAACTTAAATAATTGCAGATTGCATTCATTATTATAAATTTAGAAAATGTTACCAAGTTTTTCATTCAGAGATTATCAAATGTGTATGATTTTTATTACATATTAATTAAAATTCCTACTTTTTTCTTTTCATCTCATATATATATATGTATATATATATATATAATTTTATTTATTTATTTATTTTTGTGGTACTGGGAGTTGATCCCAGGGCTTCACACCTGCATGCTTTGCAAGTGCTGGACCACTGAGCTGCACCCCCAGCCCTTTTATTTTTTTCCTTACTTTCTGAGACAGGGTCTCCCTAAGTTACGCAGACTTCCTCTGGTCTCGAACTTGCGATCCTCCTGGTTCCGCCTCCCAAGCCGCTGGGATTACAGGCGTGCGCCACCACGCCCAGTTTATACTGTTTTGTAAAATATGTTGTTGTTGTTGTCAGGTGCCTTCGAGTCGGTATCCAACTCATAGCGACCTTGTATACAACAGGTGAAACACTATTGTCAGTGCTTCTCTGCTGTTCATAGGGTTTTCAATGGTAGATTGATTTTTGGGAGGGGGTTGCCAGGTCCTTCTCCCAAACCTACAGTATCTGGTGTTCCCTGGTGGTCTCCCATCCAAGTACTAACCAGGCCCGACCCTCCTTAGCTTCGGAGATCTGACGGGATCAGATGCCACAGGGCTACAACTGCAGGCATAAAATATGTAAGATGATGAATATGGAAGCAAAGGTGATTTCATAGCTGCATAATGGACATAGGAAATGACTTGTTACTCAGTAGCCCACCAATATTTATAAAATATAAGGAGCTTATCACAATCTTTTCAAGACAAATAAACTATAATCTTTTTTAATGCATAATGAAGTATGAACAAATATGAACATAGTCTTTCATTACATAAACTTTGCCATGAATATTCAATTAGATATCTTTTAAAAATCTGTGCATATTAAATATGTATTTTATGAAGCATAGAGTATAAAATAAGGACTCTCCATGCATAAACTAGAATTAAAATAATTATTAAAAGCTTAAAGATACTATGAGCCAGGTCTTAAGCACAGATATCTATCTTCTTCTAAAACAAATGAACTAGCTTAGTTTTATGTGTCTAATGACAAATATATGAGAATATCATTACCAAAATTACCATATTAAAGGTATTTTGTCTCAATCCTTCCACCATTGTTCTCTATTTCAACAATATTGACTTTTTTTCTGAACCTTAGATTGATGCCTGCAGCTGGAATAACCATTTCACAGTTTCCTCAGCTGATATCTGAGTAGGATAACAGATCATTATAATAATCACAGAATAATTATTATTGTCGCCAACAGCACTTAGTTACTTTCTGATCTTTTTATTTAAAAGATATGAATTAGGCCATCAAAAGCATAATTTATAAATTAAAATGTCAAAAATTCATAAAATTTAGTGATGAACAAATAGACCATAAAAAGTAGATTTACAAAATGCTTTCAGCAAGAAGGTGGTATATAAAGCCTTTCTTTCCCGGAAAAGCACATCAGTTCAACAACCATACATGGAACAATTACTTTTGTGATAAATCCAGAAATCATTTCACAGCCTTTTGTGCGAGCTGTGAGACGGAACCAATGGTGTCAAAGCTGCTAGGAAAAGTCAAATCACACTCATAATCACTGCCCCTGGCATAGCATAGCTATAGGAGGAAACCCCAGATCAAAGTCTTTCCCTCACTAAGGATGGGAAAGATTGAAATATATGTCAAACATTTTTCTTTCTACAGATTGCCAGTGATTGCCTCTTGTCTAAGATTGCCTCTTGTCTGAAGCTCAGTACTGACAGCAAAGGACCCATGTTGGAACTGCTGAAGACAAAGATGGTGGTTTTAAATTGCACATGTGCATTTAACATTTACCCTTACTGTGGTGCACCATAGAGCTAATGGGAAAAATCTTCCATCTCATCTTCTCCCTTAAAAGAGAAAGAATTGAGGATAGGCATCAATGTGTTTCAAACTTTCAGGGGTTATCCTAGGCACTTCCTTCTCTCTTGCTTGTCTCAAGTTGCTGATGGAATCCAACATAGTTTACATGCAGGGAGACAACAGAAAATGGTAACAATTTGGACTAGTATGCATTTCTTTGTCAGAGCTTATCTTTCAGCATAATATCGCATGGTTAGAAGGCAAACCTTGGCTCTGAATTTATTCTTATGGGGGAAATAGACACTCATGCAACATTGTAACTGTTGGGAGGACTGCCCAAGGGACAGGCTTTTATCTGATTTATCTATGACCACTGGGAAGACTTAACATTCTAGAGATGTCTAGGGGCTGCAGAGAGAAAAACAAAAGTATAGGCTAATAAACATTCATCTAGCAGAGCCCTACTCCAAACTCAGCATGAGATAATCAGGAAAAATCCTAGTAACTGCCTTATCTGTGGAGAAGAAAAGAGAACTGCACATTTGTCAAATGTTCAGGTTTTTTAGGTGGCTGCCCAAAGGACTGATTTCAGTCTTACCTGTCAAAGAGTATGGATGAATTCTGGCATACATTGTACTTCTAGGAGGCAAGTGAGTGACAAAAAAGAGTCACTGCATACTCCTACCTCCAAAGATCAATGACATGCTGGACAGACAACAGAGGAAGCAAGAGATTACAAACTCCTGAGGACAGAATTCTGCAAATTACTCTGAGAATTTACGTGCACAAGTTGAAAGATGTACACACAGAGAAGTTAGAGAAGTCCTTAGAGTCTCTGGCTGGGCTGATTGATGAGTGTTTTCTCTTGCAGTAGGGTTGAAATAGAAGATGTGGCTGATTTTTGTTCTGAAGCATAAATATCAAAAGAAAAAGAAAGGAAAATAAATAGCAAAACATAGTACACATATGATACATTTGTGACCTTTCATCACTGTGACCAAAAGACTTGACATAAACAACTTTAGAGGAGAAATATTTATTTTTGCTCATGGTTTCTCAGGGCTCAGTCTATCATGTTGGAGAAGGCATGGTGGAGCAGTTTACATTATGGTAGATGGGAAGCAGAGAAAGAAAGCTAGAACTAGGCTAGCCTCTCATTTTTCTCTCTTTTATTTAATCTGTGTCCCAATCCTGGGGGATGATGCTACACACATTCAGGGTCAACCTTTCCCTTTCAGTCAATGCTCTCTGGAAACACTTTTGCAAAATCACCCAGAGTTGTACCTCACCAACCTCAGGTGATTTTAAATTGAAAGAAGTTAACAATCAAAATTAACCATCACAAGTCCACCCCTTGACAACCTGACACATCAACCCACTTCCATAATCCATTACAGTCCACCCCTGACTGCACAAAAAGCTCATGTCTATATTACAATGCAAAATGTATTCAGTCCTTCTCCAGGAGTCCCAATAGTCTTAATAGTGTCAGTATCGTTGCTGTTGTTGTTAGGTGCTGTCAAGTTGGTGTCTAACTCATAGTAAATTTATGTACCACTGGCAAAACACTATTGTTACTGTTTCTCTACTATTCATAGGGTTTTCAATGGCAGATTGTTTTTTGTGAGTGGGTTGCCAAGTCCTTCTCCTAAGTCTATAGTACCTAGAGTTCCCTGGTGTTCCCCCATCCAACTGCTACAACATTGTTTGAAAGTATAAATTCAAAGTCTCCTCTGAGACTCAAGACAAACTTTTAGGTGTGAGCTCCGGTGAAATCAAAGCATATTACATACTTCTAAAAAATGCTAATTGTCTGTAGCCATAGTAACCCTGGTATCCAAACCTGCCTGATCTGCTAAGCTAACCATGATTGGCCTGATTAGTACTTGGATGGGAGACCTTCTGGGATTGCCAGATGCTGCAGGTTAGGGACAAGGACCTGACAATCCACTGCTGAAACAATCTGCCATTGAAATCCCTGTGAGTAGCAGAAAATCAGTGGCAATAGTGCTGGACACGGCACAGTGTTGTGGAGTGTTTTGTTCTGTTGTACATTGGGTCTCTATGAGACCCAAATTGATGGCACCTAATAACAACAACAAAATATGATGATAAAAATTTAGCATTTCTTTCCTCTTGCCAAAAAGGAGAAATAGGAGAGGAATAGGATCAAAGCAAGACTAAAATCTAATCAGGCAAACATTAAATCTTGTTGTTCTATGACCAGGATCTGTGACACACAAGGTCATGGTAAGAGCTTCAACTGTCCTGAGTGTCTGGGTGGCTTAACCCAGAAAAACAATTCCCTATGTGAGCAGGGAATATCAGTGGCTCTCTCTTCCCAAGGGAAAGTCTTTTAGGTAAATTGATAATTTGGGCTTCAGATATAGCTCAGTGGTAGAATTCTTGGTTGGCATTCAAGATGCCCTGAATTCAGTCCCTAGCGCTGCAAAAAATAAAATAAATAAAATAAAATAAAATAAATTTATAAGTTTATACTCTGAGCAGATACTGAGTTAGGTCTGGGAATTTTCTGAGTTGCCCATGAAGCCTGTTTTCTATTATCCCAGGGCAAAGTCCTTGGCTTCTTTATAATGGTGCTAATGTTTTTAACTATCACACACTTTTTGAACACATTGGCTTTTTGGTCATTCTTCATGTTTTTCAAATCCTTCCACTCTGATATTTGCTCCCAGTTCTCACTGTAAATCTGAAAAAGAGTAGACAGCAATAACAGTGCCACAGCCTGAGTGCTGTGCTGTCTTGACATTTCCTCCATCAAGTTAATTAGCCTGTCACTTTTTAATTTAACACCTCTCCAACTTCCAAGACATTGACAAGATGTAGACAAATTGTCTGCCAGAGAATAACATGAATGGCTTGTACAATATTCTCAATAGGATCCTTCTTCCCCTATGAAGGCTTATGAGCACTTTCTTTACTGTTTGCAGTCCTATCACCAATATAGTTGTCTCAGCTCCCACTAGAATCATCCATTACACTCTGCTTACAGCATACTATGGATTCTCAACCCACATCTCCAAACATGTTCAAATCTTCCACTAAGGCAGTTACAAAGGCTTAATAACCGCATGATCATATTTATTCACAAAAATACTCCCTCTCTGGTATCAATTTTCTGTATGGATTATGTTTCTTATCTCTGTGTCCAAAATATCTGACATAAAACAAAATAAAATAAAAACAAACAAGCAAAAAAGCAAGCAAGCAAGCAAACAAACAAACAAAACTTTAAGGGAGTAAAAATTTATTTTGGCTCACAATTTCAGAGAATTCAGTCTATGATGATGGAGAAGGCATGATGGAACAGATGAGAAACTAGACATCAGAGACAGGGAATGCAGGCTTTCTCATTTTCACCTTTACATTATGTCCCGTCCCTCAGCCTCAGAAGAAAGTATCACCTACAGTTAGAGTGGGTCTTCCCCCTTAGTTAATCCTCTCAGGAAATGCCCTCACAGACACAAGAAGAGGTGTACCTAATCAATCTCTGAGATAATTCTAAAGCTAATCAAGTTGACAATGAAAACAAACATGGAGCCAGGTGGTGCTGTAGTACACACCTGTCCTACAAGAAACATGTGAGGCTGAGGCAGAGTATCACGTGTGCAAGGCCAGAGGCAGCCTGTATGATTTATTCAGATCCTCTCTCAAAATAAACAATAGGGCTAGAGGTGTAGCTCAGTGGTAGAGACGTACTTAGCATCTTAGATGCCCTGAGTTCAAGTTCAATACTGCAAAAAATAAATAGAAACAAAGGAGTTACTCAAGTTGTCATACTCAAAGGAAGAAGAATTAATGGTATTATTTTCTAAAATCAGGAACAAAGCAGGGATGTCTATACTTTACACTTCTATTTTACACAGTACTAGAAGTACTAGCCAGAACATTTTGGTAAGAAAAAGAAATAACACATATCCCAGTTGGGAAGGAAGAAGGAAAACATTTACTGTTCATATATGACATGGTCATATATGTAAAATAATAATAATAATAATAATAATAATAATAATAATACAAATATTTCATTAAAAATTTCTAACTAATAAACAAATTCAATAAATTTGTGTGGTACTAGGTCAACATACAATTATCAATTTTATTTCTACAAAGTAACATGAAATAAGCAGAGAAGGAAAATTTCAAACCCATTTATAATAGAGTAAAAATAATAAAATAAAATTTCATTAGGGATGGTGCTCAGTAATGGAGTGCTTGGCTAGCATGTGCAAAATCCTGGGTATGATCTCCACCACTGGAATACAAAAGATAAAATATTTAGGAAGGCACTGATTGTATTTAACCAAGGAGAGCAATATCTACAATTTGAGCTGTAATATATTGTTGAATGAAACTTTAGAAGACACAAATAAATGGAAAAATATACTGTATTTCTGGGTGAGAACTGTTAAAATGTGTCCTTACTGCCAAAGTGATCAACAGAGATGATGCAATCTCTTTCAAAATCCCAATAGCATTTTTTACAGAAATAGGAAAATAATTATAAAATTCATATGGAATAAGTAATAGTTTTAATAGCCAAAATAAATTTAATTATAAAATAAACAGAAGTCATCAAATTTCTTGATTTCAAAAATTACTACCGAGCTACCACAGTGAAACATAGTATGGTTCTAGTATAAAGATAAACATTGCCCTATAGAACAGAATGGAGAGCTCAGAAATAACTTGATGCATTTATAGCTAACTAACCTTTGTAAGAATGGTGATAATATACAATGAAGAGATGGTAGTTGTTTCAACAGATAATATTAAGAAAACTGGATAGTCACATGCAAAAAATGAAATCAGACCTTATCATAAATATTCCATCAAAACAAGTAAAAATGGATTAAAGATTTAAACTTATGACCTGAATTCTAACACTTCTAGAAGAAAACATCAGAGAAATTTTCTAGACATTGGTCTCAGCAATGATTTCTCGGTTATGATTCCCATTTCAAAAGGAGATATGTGGGCATAGAAAAGAAAGATCATTCTGTAGCAAGACCATGTAAAACTGTTGGTTCAAAACTAGCATCTGGCACATGCAACATCATCTGGCATCTGGTGTCTGGCATCATATGAGCTTGAACAGGCTTGGGCTGATCTGTTCCAGTGGCCTCGTCATAAATGGCTTCTCTGGGCCAGCTCCCTGTTTTGCCAGCAGTTTCTCACAGCAGATGCTTCATGTTGCTGGCATCTCCAACATCCTAGGATCTCCACTGTTGCTTAGACACCATCCTCAAAGATTCATGCATCTGTCCCTCCAGCCTCTCCTCAGGACACCCAACCCTGGCATACATTGCCTGGCCTCACAGGCTGTCTTCTGGAACCTTAATGGCAGCCTCTGTGATCCCTTAACTCTCACATTCTACATGTTGGCAGAAATAGCACCATATGGCCAATACCAAGAGTTGTTGATAATTTGAGAGGTATCTGGGAC
>VMDO01039445.1:0-12678 GCA_007922755.1 Pedetes capensis
GGAGGAGGAGGAGGAGGAGGAGGAGGAGGAGGAGGAGGGGAGGAGGAGGGGGGGCGAGGAAGAGGAGGAAGAAGAAGAAAGAAGAAGAAACAAAACAAAACAAAAACACTCGATGGGGCTGAGGATGCAGCTAGGTGATAGAGCGCTTCCCCAGCACACCCAAGAACCTGAGTACGAGCCTCAGCACAGGGGGTAAAAAGATGGGGGTGGCTCTTTTAAGGGGTGACTCGGCAAAAAACAGAGCAAGACAAGAAACAATACTTTACTAACTTGGTTTTGCTCCTGCATCCCAGCCATACCACCTCACGGCTTCTACGTGCCAACCCGCCCGTCTCCCGAGTTACACGCCCTCAGGGCGCTAGGGCAGGGCCCTGGCTCTTCCGTCCCCGCCCACTCTGGGCTCGCGCGTTTGGTATCTGCGTCGGGGGCGGAGTCTTTTGTCCCTCCTCGCGGCCCGTTAGGTCTCGCCGCCTCGCCTCCGGTGAGCTGTGGGCTGACGTGTCTGCAGTTCCTGGGCGTCGGGGCGAGTTAAGCTGTGATGGCGGACGCCTGGGAAGAGATCAGGCGGTTGGCGGCTGACTTCCAGCGGGCGCAGTTCGCCGAGGCCACGCAAAGGTGCTGCACCCTCCCTTTCCACTGTGAAACCCAGATTAGGCCGTGGGTAGACACACCTGGAGCTGAGACCTTAGATCCCTGGCCATAGAGCTTGTCAGCCTTTTCGCCTCCTCCTTCGTTCATGCCTGGATCGCAGTTCCGAGTCCAGGTCTCCGCAAGGAAACCCACAGGTTACCACGCCTAGGAGCCCCCATCCCCGCTCCAGCTAGGTACTGCCGCGCCCCGCCTCCACGATGGCCGCGGAATGTCTCTGAACTTCGCCCACCCGCCAAGAGCTCGCTGTGGCATCGATGCCCCCTGTACACTTCCTGACCTCGAATGAGCTTGGAAGGAGAGGCCCCAAATGTAGTACTTTGCAACTAACATATTGATCTTTTAAACTTTTTTTTTTTTTTTTTTTTGTCTTTTTGTCTACCATAACATCTAGTCCAGACCCATGATGCCATCTGTCATTTTTAGGACTCCAGGCCACTGGCATTTTCTGCACACCCACAAACCTGTGGTGGATGTCTCCAGAAAACTCCTGTTTTTCAGTATTACAGAAAATAATAAATACATGTGTATAATATATCTTATATATACATGGCTTATATATCTAATAGAATTCTTTTCATCTGTAAACTAGTTTTAACTGTGTTATTTTTATTTTGTTCCTTCTGGACGCAAAGACAAGCACTCCCTTGATGCTGTATTTTGTAGTAGCAGTGAGAGCTACACAGACCAAAAACATTGAAACCCTCAAAATCTAGGGCACTGGAAATGTGTGGGTAACTAATGGCCGTTATAGTTCAGTAGACCTCCTATCTGCAAACCAAACTTTGTCAATGAGGCCAGTGTGCAATGAATTTAAAACTTCAGTTAAACTGTAAGTTGAATGAAAAGCACAGCAGATGTTTTTCTTACCTAAATTACATGTCCTCAATTATCCATTCAGATTTGAGGACTGACAGCAAGCAAGAGAGCACATTTAAAATCTGCAGTAGTGATATGTACCAATAAAATTTTAGTGTGTGTAAACTTTCAACTTTTTAAACTTTTTGATTAAATACTGTTGTATGAAAGGTATGGGTTTTGTAATGAAGTTAGTAACTCCTTACTCAAACTTATTGAAAGCCTGTTTTCATAGGCTGTATTAATTTCATTGAGCAACAGTGTATCAAGTACTCTCTTAAAGCTTTTCTTCTTTCCGTCAGGTTGTCAGAGCGAAACTGCATTGAAATTGTGAATAAACTGATTGCTCAGAAACAGCTAGAAGTAGTTCACACACTTGATGGAAAGGAATATATCACTCCAGCTCAAATTAGTAAAGAAATGAAAGATGAGTTACATGTCCGAGGTGGTAAGTAATTTCTAAGTGTTTTGTTTGTTTGTTTGTTTGTTTTCTTTTATTACTAGAATTTTGGAAGGGGAAAAAGAAGCCTTAAAATCCTAACTGTTGTGAGGTGGAATGGAGTTGAGTCTGAGTCATCGCGACCCTATATAGTACAACAGAACAACACCCTCCCTGACACCGTGCTATGGCAGGCACTACATCAGTGCTTCGCTGCTGTTCATAGGGTGTTTGATGGCTAATTATTTCCAGATTGTTTCAGGAGTAGGATGCCAAGTCCAACCATTTTTGTAGTGTTGGGGATCAAACCGAGGGCCTGAGAGAGTGCAGAACAGCATTCTATCAACTGAGCTAAACGCTAACCCAAAATCATAACTAAGTAATAAATTATGTGGAGGTTGTAGGACAGTTATCAGACACTTTTCTCAGTTTTTCAGAGTCCCCCCCACCCCAGTGCACTGGATCAAACCCATGCCTGGCACATGCTAGACAAATTCTATGACCAAACTGTAATCCTCTTAATTGTTAACTTGGTAGTGAGCCTTAATATTCTTATCAGGTTTATGCAAACATGATCATATAATTTGAATGAACTCAAATGTTATCACTTAACAAAACAGTATTTTTATTATTTTGAGTTATATATACTATATGTGAATTGTTTCTTTCATAATCCATTAATTTATTTCATGACTGAGGGAAGGATACCTACCTGCCCATTATCAGATAGTAAGTGTAAATGGAGAAAAGAGATTTTAAACAATTGTAGGTCCTCAAAACTAAAGCCTATACTAACATGATTTTTTTACACTTAAAAGCATTTATAAATTAGGTAACTCAAAACAGTTATGCTATTATTATCAGCAAGCACACAAAAAATTGTTTTCCTCTGTCATTTTAAAATTTGAATAAACTACTGAGCAAATTGAGCACAATGATTAAAACAGAAGCAGTTATGAAACAACTCAGATGTTATCAGAGTGTAACCTTGGTGTTTGTTTTGTTTTTTATCTTTTTGCATGTTGTTGTTATTAGGTGCCATCAAGTTGGTGTTCAACTCATAGCAACCCTATGTACAACAGGAGAAGCAATATTATTACTGCTTCCCTGCTGTTCATGGGGTTTTCAATGGCTGATTGTTTTGGGGGAGTGGGTTGTAGGGTCCTTCTCCTTGGTGTTCTCAGGCGGTCTCCCATCCAATTACTAACCAGGCCCAACCCTGCTTAGCTTCTGAGATCTGATGGGATCAGATGCCACAATGGTATGGCTGCAGGCATCTTGCTGCATAATGCTACTAAAATATGAGATATAATTTAGACTATTTAACAGATATTATTTTGTCGATAGAAACCTACCTTTCAGCTTCAAATAAGTGAATAAAGAATCATTTAACTGTAGTTGTCAATCTCTCTTTGGTCATAGTAGATAACTTGTGAGTTGTGAGAATTGAATACCCTCCATAGGTCCAGCCGACTTGTGTATTAGTTGATGCTCATAATTGGCTAATATGATGTAGCCTGGGCTATATAGTGAGACCCTGTCTCAAAAAAATAAAATTAAATACATATAAATATACATATATACATAAACAAACTAACCAAACAGAACCTAACTAGGTAGAATAGCACTGGAAGAATCTTCCTGTTGTGAAATTAAAGTGACAGATGAAATTGGCTTTAATGTGAGACACATGGGACAGTTTCCATTTATTTTACAGTTATAAAGTCAGAAGATTTCTAAAGTTATCTTTTAATAAAATGTATTTAATGCCATAAAAAAAGAAAATAAATTATTTCCTGTGGCTTCAGGATGAAGACTTAATGAATGATTTACATTTGAAGACAATTTTTGTGGCTTTATATCCTTTGTAGGCCTAGGGTTTAGCTCAGTTGGTAGAGTGCAGCTCTGCACTCTCCAAGGCCCTGAGTTCAGTCCCCAGCACCACAAAAATAGGAGAAGAATGTGACAGCCCACTTCCAAAATAATTAGCCATTGAAAACTCTATGAAGGTCACTATGAGTCGGACCCACCTAAATGTCACCTAACAACAACAACATATCCTTTCTAGAAGGATTTGGACTGGCCAAAACTTTAGCCTGTTTGAATTTGCACTGTTGAGCTGGTTTGTAATTTAAAATAAATAAATGTCTTTTCTTTAAAGGTCGAGTAAACATTGTTGATCTACAACAGGTAAATTTTAAATTCATAAAATTTTGATTTCTCGCCTTTTAATCCTATGAATTTGTTCAATACCTTTGAAAATATTCACTATTACTATCATTCCATTTTGTGTAATGTTTGTGAAGAGATAGTTATGTAACCCTCACAGATATGGTGAATTAATTTAATATGTTGTTCTTTCATGGTTGATTTGCTTATTCTTTACCAAAGAAACTCAATAGTTATCATTTTATGGAATGGCAAGGTTTATATAATTACGGGAGAAAAATCAGTAGAGTTTCATATTTATTCTTAGCATGTGGAAGTAAAAGAGAAATAGTAAAAAAGTAGAAGATATTTTCAAAAAATATAAATGCATATGTGATTGTCAAGGTACACTTTATATAAGAAGCTAGAAAATCTTGTGTGAAATGATGTCTGTTTTATGAAAATGTGGTGTTGTTATTAGGTGCCGTTGAGTCGGTATCCGACTCATAGCGACCCTCATAGGGTTTTCAATGGCTGACTGTTTGGGGATTGCCTTGGGAGTGGATTGCCAGGCCCTTCTCCCATTTTTGCAGTGCTGGGAATTGAACTCGGGACCTCAGAGACTGCAGGGCAGCGCTCTACCAACTGAGTTAAATCCCAGCCCTATGAAAATGTAGTCTACTGCTTAACATAAAATTTCCTAGCAAGTTAAGGCCTGCAGCGTTAGCCCTGTGGCATCCGATGCCGTCAGATCTTGGAAGCTGAGCAGGGTCGGGCCTGGTTAGCACCTGGATGGGAGACCACCTGGGAACACCAGAAGCTGTAGGCTTGGGAGAAGGACCTGGCAACCCACTCCCAAAAATCAATCTGCCATTGAAAACCCTATGAACAGCAGAGAAGCACTGACAGTAGTGTTTCCCCTGTTGTACAGAGGGTCGCTATGAGTCGGATACCGACTTGACGGCACCTAACAACAACAACAACAAAAAGCAAGTTAAAATGTAATTTTTCAGAACTGAAAGTGAATAAGCAATAAGTCTCTAATTTTTATTTGGCCATGGCTTTTAATATTTCAAATCAATTCAAAATTCATATCAGAATATGAATTTAAAGAAAGTATAGTTCTAAATGTATAACTTCAAACTTACTAAATAATACAAATATATCTCTAATAGAATTTCTACTTATTTTCCAGGTGATTAATGTGGACCTAACTCATATTGAAAATAGAATTGGTGATATTATTAAGTCAGAAAAGCATGTCCAACTAGTATTAGGACAGCTGATAGATGAGTAAGTATAATATTTAGGAGTACTTTGGTTTTCCTCCTTCCTTCTATCTTTCTTCTTCCCAGCCACCCACCTTCCTTCCTTCCTTCCTTCCTACCTACCTTCCTTCCTTCCTTCCTTCCTTCCTTCCTATCTTTCCTTCCTTCCTTCTTTCTAATACTTTAGACCAATTATGGCTAGTTAAGCATAGTGTTTAGAGATCTCATATTGTTGATTTTCATCATAAGAACCATTCCACTTAAAAAGCAAGTGCTAGTTACGTGGAATACATACTTGTAAATAATAAAAACTTTGCTTTTTTCCTCCTATCAAAGCAATACAAAAAATAACTGTTACATTTTTTCATATATAATATTAACTCTGAAAGCAAGTTTGTTGCAGAAATATTAATGACAAATGACTAAAGTTTTCACTAGTAGAGAATAACTTCCAAAATTTATCATTTAATTAACCCTACATTTAGTTACATTGGTGAGGAAAAATAAGTTTCAGAATATGGGTAATGAATTATGTTTACCTACTCATACCATATTCATTATTTTAGGGGCATACTCCAATAGTAATTAAACATAGGGAAAATAGAGGGAGAGCATTATTTCTAATTTTTTTTTCTTTTCTTTTTCTTTTTTTTTTCTTAATTAGGAGCTATTTGGATCGGTTAGCAGAAGAGGTAAATGACAAATTGCAAGAAAGTGGTCAGGTAACCATATCAGAATTGTGTAAAGCCTATGACCTTCCTGGAAACTTTCTGACACAGGTATTTTTTTCTTAATAGTATAATGTCTTTTTAACAAAGAATTTTAAACAAAGAATCTTCTCAATATTGCTTATCTTATTGAATTTTAATGAAAGAAAAAACACTAGACTTCATTGCCATTAATTCCCTTATTATAACTATATCACTTGATGTATACTATAACAGTATATATTAGGAGTACTTGCTATACATTCATAGCTCTGAGGAGGCTGTTAAAAAATGATTACAATCTACCTGAACTACCTGACACTCTAAAAATAGACTGACTGAGTTCTAGGATTGTCTTAATTCAATAACATGTATACCATAAGTGCATAGATTTACTTAATGCTTCTGATAACATCTGTACTGAAACTTTAACAAGGATATCTACAGTTCTAAATGCCCAATTATATTTTAAAATAACTACCAAAGTTGATAAGGTAGAGGAGGTTCTGTTGGCACCTGTGGGTAAAGGTCAGAGATGCTGCTAAACATTTGTACAGAGCACAAGACAACCTCTTCAGCAAAGGATTTTCTTATCCTGGTATCATCTTTTGGTGTCATCATTTTTCTTCCTCTAAACTGTCAGGATGATAGGAAGAACCAAGGAATCTCACACATTCTCTTAGTTTTAGTTACTTACGTTAATACTCAGATCAATTACTGTAATAGCAATGTTACCTGAAAACAAAGGCATTTCATTGTTTTTTTCTGTTTTTAAACCAGTTTAACATTTTAGAATCATACAGGCTTTGGAGTAAACAGATCTTAGTTCAAATCCTGTCTATGCCACTTCTTATTTTTTTGATAGGAAAATATTTTATCTCTTTTGTGCTTCAAGTTACATATCTGTAAAGTGGGAATTACCACATCTTTTTCATGGGCTTCAGTGAGATATATCTTGTGAAATGTCTGGCGCAATGGAGGCAATCAATAAATTATTTTTTGTTTTGTTTTGTATTTACTGAAGCAAGAGAAAAGCCAAATTTCATTTTCACTGTAAGAATATCCAGCTTAAAAAACTACCCAAACCATAATGATGTCAGATTAGTTTGTCATACAAACAGATTTACTTACCTTATTAAGAGAATGAGTTTCCCTAAGTGCATTTACAATGCCATTTATAGTATAGATCTTTTCGCATAGCATTTCAGGAGCCGAAGTCCTATTTTACATGAGCAAATATGTGTTAATCACAGAAAGTAAAATACTATATTTTTGAAACTCTTTAACAAGTATATCAGGCTCAGATCCAAATGATTTTTTATAAAACTGTGCTCCTGAATGCTCTCTGGAAATGCCTAGCTTCTTAATACTTTTTAGTCATAATTTTTCTGATGGGATAAGGACCTGGCAGCCTACTCCTGAAACAATCAGCCATTAAAACCTTATGAATAGCACAGAAGCACTGGCAGTGCTGGGCATGGCCCAGTATTGGGAAGTCTTTCATTCTATTTTAGATAGGGTCACTATGAGTAGGGCTGGGATTTAGCTCAGTTGGTAGAGTGCTGCGCTTCAGTCTCTGAGGTCCCGAGTTCAATTCCCAGCACCGCAAAAATAGGAGAAGGGCCTGGCAATCCACTCCCAAGGCAATCCTGAAACAGTCAGCCATTGAAAACCCTATGAGGGTCGCTATGAGTCCGGTACTGACTCGAAGGCACCCAACAACAACAACAACACTATGAGTAGGACACCAACTCAATGGCACCTGACAATAACAATTTTATTCTTTCAAATTAATAACAATTTATGTCATCTCTAGGCATTAACTCAGCGGCTTGGTGGAATTATCAATGGACATATTGATCTTGATAACAGAGGAGTAATTTTTACTGAAGCTTTTGTAGCGCGACATAAAGCACGCATCCGTGGACTCTTCAGTGCTATTACTCGGTAAGCATGTCTTGAAGTATATAAACTTATATATTTCTTTGACATGGTTTGTATGTTTTTCCTACCAGCTGAATCTGTTTTTAGACAAAATCTCATTGAGGATCCTATTTTATTGAACCATTAGAAAGGGAGCTTCAGTGAAGCAGGAGTGGGACTACCAGATTCCCAGAACGCAGCATTATTCTCTTCAACCCACATCTCCTTCTCCTCCCTACTTATACCAACCTCTTGACTCCAGAGGTGCTTCTGCAGAATTCAGTTTAAAAACTGATACCCAAATCCATATATTAAAATCATCCTGGAATCATAAAATGACCAGTTAATAAAGTCAAAAGAATTTATGTTCATAGCTCTATTACATGGTAACCATGTGACCTTGCACTGGTAAGTCAGTCACCTAACTTCTTTGGACTTCACATGGGGCTAGATGGTTTTTAGGACTTACTTTAACAGATAACATCATACAATTCTAATGAATAACAATGTTACTTTCAAAGTCATTTTTATAAAATAAGAATTTTAAAAAATGTTTGAGTGAATCTATGTGAAAAACTATAGTATAGAATTCAGAAAACCTACATCCTCTCTCCTGTGACATCAAATTCATTTCAGTGGCTTTGTGTCCCACCAGCACTTGAAATGTCTAGAGTACTTTCATTTTAAAGTGAATTCTCTGAACCCCATATTCCATTCATCTACTATCCTATTTGTTCCTTTCCTTTAAGTGAACCTACTTGAGATTGTTGTCTACATTCACTGCCTCAGATTTTTTACGTTCTGTCACTTTTCAGCTCCCCATCTGGCTTCTACTACTTACTAGCAATGATGTTAGTATCATTAAATCTAATGGGTATTTTCTATGTATTTTACTTGACTTTATAACAGCATTTAACTCCAGCTAATTGAACTTGAGGCACTTTTTTTAACATAGCGGCAAAAGTGACATTTTTTTCTCATTTAGCAAATCAGTAGTCATTTATTGAACACTTCATATATGCAGAGCACTAAGGGTATGGAAGACTAAAAGATCAGAAGAGCTTATGGCCTAATAGGGGCTGGGATTTAGCTCAGTTGGTAGAACACCACTGTGTAGTCTCTGAGGTCCTGAGTTTGATTACCAGCACTGCAAAAATGGGAGAAGGACATGGCAATCCTGAAACAATCAGCCACTGAAACCCTATGAGGGTCGCTATGAGTCGGACAGGACTCAACACCCAATAACAACACCAACATGATCTAATAGAACAATTTTGTTCTTTTTCATTTTATAATAATCTGAAACTTAAAGATTAAGTTGCTAGAGAACTTTTTTTTATTATGGTTTCTTTTAAGGAACCTTCTACCTGTTGTAAGAATATGTTTGGATAGAAGGAAAAGAAATCACACACAGGAAAATATGAGATTGCAGTAACTAGTATAAGGTAATCAGAGGACAGTACCTGGACCTACTTGGTTTGGGAGTTCTAGATAATTTTGCCAAAAATTTGGGGTAAAACAATTTAATAAAACAGATTGATCCATACAAAGATTTCCTTAAAAATAATAGTTTAATCAAAAATCTTCAAATACAAGGGTTGTAAATTTTCAGTTCATTTTCAGGCATCTGTTTCTCTTTTCCTAACTTTGTAACAAAAAATTTACAACAATCTGAATAATCAGTAGACAGTCAAAAAGTTGAAATTACTTAATAGTCTTTTAACTGTATGCATAAAAATAAAAACATAGCCTACTTTAACTAGAGAACAGGCATACTGACTTAAAATGACTAGGAACAAAATCTTTAAAAAATTATAGTTGTTATAAAAAAAATACTCATAGGAATTGACCCAAAAGAAATAGAAACATGTTCAGGGTTAGGACTATAGCTCAGTGGCAGCATGCCTGCATTGCATGTACAAGGCCCTGAGATCAATTTCCAGCACCCCCTGTACACAAAATGTCTACACAAATACGTGAACCAAAAATTCTCTGGAGCATTATTTATAATAGCCTCAAACTGGAAAAAAAAATCTAAATGCTTATCAATTAATGTATAAACAAACTATGGTATATCTATATAATGGAATGCTATTCAGCAATAAAAAGGAATGAATTACTGTTGCTTAATTGTAGATGAACATCAAAAACATCATGCTAAATGAAAGAAGACAGTAGGAAGAAACCACCAACTGATTCCATCTCTTTTGAATACTTACAAAGGCAAATTCAGCGGCAAAACAACAGATCTAGAGGCAGATCTGTGGGTAGCAACAGGAATTAACTGCAGATAGTTGTCAATGAACTTTTTGCATGATGGGAATATTCTAAATCTGGATTGGAGTGATGGTTCCACAAGTCTATAAATTTATTAAAATTAATAACATTGAATTGTGTACTTTAAGTGGATTTTATTATATATAAATCACACTCCATTAAATGATTTGGAAAAAGAAAGGCATACTCATTACAGAAAATACTGATAAGTAAAAAGGAGCTTATTGAATGGATCTTTCCTAGTCATCCACTTTAATCTAGGAATATATCATTCCCAATTCCTTTTAGAACACATATAATCTCATTTTTCTTCAAAAATAGAATCATGTAATACTCACTTGAATATTCTCAAGTCAGGAAAGCGCCTCCCAGAAGGGAAGAACAGAATGAATAAAAATGAATAGTCAGTCTTTCATATCTGTGAATTCTGAATCCATGAATTAAACTATGTACTGAAAATATTCAGGAAAAAAATTGAGTGTGTACTAAATATGTACGTGGTTTTCCCCCTCATTATTGTTGTCTAAATAATACAGTATAACTACTATTTGTATTTATAAAGCATAGTAATAAATCTAGAAATGATTTAAGGCATACAAGTTATAGGGAGATACTATACCATTTTATATAAGCAACTTGAGCACCCATGGATTTTACTGTGGGTGGAGGGCAATCCTAGAACCAATTTCCCATGGATACTGAGGGATGTCTGTATAGTAAAGGGTTAGGCAAAGTCAAGTATCATGGAAATCTCAATTGAGAATTTGGTAGATTAATAATGTAAATTGATCCTGTATTCCAAAGACTGACTTTCCTATTATTTCAGTAGTGTAATTCTGATTAAGGATTTAAAATTTGGTGTAATTTTTCCTGCCTTTTTTTCTTTAAAATTTTTAAAGTAATTGGTGTTTTTCATAAACACCAAATTAAAATTTTTAAAGTAATTGGTGAATTTCATAATTCTCCTAGTTATATTTTTTATTCATGTGTAACTCTGGTGAATGAATTTCAGTTCTTTCTTTCTTTCTTTCTAACTTTCCATAAAGGCCTACAGCAGTGAGTTCTTTGATTTCAAAATATGGATTTCAGGAGCAACTTCTTTACTGTGAGTTTTGTTTAAATTATATATCACTGGGGCTGGGGCATAGCTCAGTGGTAGAGTGCTTCGCCCAGCATGTGGAAATTCTTGGGTTTGAGCTCCAGCACCAGAAAGAGAGAAGGAGGAAGGGAGGGAAGGGAAGAAAGGAGAGAGAGGGTGGGGAGAGGAGGAAAGAGAAGGTGTTTAATTTTGTCTCACAGTTTCTGAGGTTCCAGTCCATGATTGGGTGGACTCAAGTACTTCAGACCTCAGATTCTCTGATGGACATTGCCAGGTGACAATAGCAGAAAGCCTATAGCAGAGCAAAACTGTCTGTATCAGGAACCAGGGAACACAGAGAGAGAGGAAGATCACACAGTCACCTTCAGGGGTATACCCCTAGTTACCTAAGGAAGTAGGCTCCACCACCTCCCAGTAGCGCCCCCTTAGGGACCAAACCTGTAATACACGGGCATTTGAGACATTTCAACATCCAAACTGTATAGACTGCTGAATAGACTGACTATTAATGAAAAACTTAGTAATTTTAATGTCTTTACCTCTTTTAGTCTTAAAATGTAATGCTACTAAAGTATTTCCTGTTTTAAAAAGTTTCTGTGCGAGAGTTTTCATGTATGTGTCTATCTGGTATACAAACCGAACATTTAATACTGGCTACCTCCAGAGGGGGCTGGGATTTAGCTCAGTGGGTAGAGTGCTGCGCTGCAGTCTCTGAGGCCCTGAGTTCAATTCCCAGCACCACAAAAATGGGAAAAGGGCCTGGCAATCCACTCCCAAGGCAATCCCGAAGCACTCAGCCATTGAAAACCCTTTGAGGGTCATTATGAGTCGGACTGTTGTTAAGAAGCACTCAGCCATTGAAAACCCTATGAGGGTCACTATGAGTCGGATACCGACTCGATGGCACCTAACAACAACAACGAGTTGGATACCGACTCGAGGGCACCTAACAACAACAACAACCTCCAGAGGACCAGATGAAAAAAATCCAAATTATAAAATGAAAATATGTTTTTGTACACATTTATGCATATACATAGATTTAAAATTATAGAATTAAGAATACTTTTAGTTTGTTTCTTATGGTTTTTTACTATATTTTCTAACATGAAAATAAATCATGTTTCTCTAACAATTTTTACAGAGTTTATAGTAATGAAAATATTACTAGATTCTTAGCTGTCAAACAACCTAATACTATCTCCAACATAGTTTTGTTTCATTGTCTATTTTGTTCATGTGCTTGTCAAGCTCTTATGAGGTTTTGAGGAGATTTTTAATGCTTTGATAGTAATTTTTTAAAGTAATGAC
>VMDO01039446.1:0-12662 GCA_007922755.1 Pedetes capensis
TGCTTGTCCAGGCCTGGGGTCACCGCTCCTTATCAGGAGGCCCTGGGCCATGTCCGGGGCGTGCTCCACGCCTCTAGGACCCTAAGGGCCCCTTGCTTGTCTTGCCAGGAGGGCCTTCCTCCTCCCGCGTAGAGAGAGCTTGCAGACTGAAGCAATGGCCGTGGCCTGCCTTTGTTGGGCCTGCCCCGTTGGCGTCCTTGTCCTGGACACCCCTGGATATTGAGTGGTTTGAGAATGAACGTGAGGCTACAGTGAGTCTTAGGACTCAGTGGTTTGTTGGCGCCAGGGTTTGGGTGGGCTGGAACTGTTCGGAGTGCGGAGGCGGTGCCGGCAGAGGGGCGGAGGTAGGTGGCTGAGCCACGCCCTCACGGTGGCTGACGTGCGCGGTTTCCCAGCCTCAAGTAAGGACTTACTCACACTGGCTCTCGCCGGTTGTGGTGGCTCACACCGGTGAATCAGGAGGCGGAGGCAGGAGGATCACGAGTTCGAGGCCAGCTTGGGCAGCACACTTTTTTTTTTTTTTTTCCTCCCTTACCACGATTATTCTCATCTATTTTTTGGTCTTGGACCTTCGTTTCTGACAGACGCCTTCCACCCTCGGATGTCGTGGTGATAGGAATATAGTTTCTCGTGATGAAGGGTCTCCTGTGGGCTCCTGTAGGGGGCTGGGGCCCTGAAAAACCAATCATCATAAGAGGTTTGGAATGTTTGGGTCTCCTGTCCGCGCTGTGTGTAGGGAATTCCTTCGTGCATTACAAGTAAATGATGAGTGCCTGTGTGGTGGCCCCGCCTGTCATTCCAGCCCTGGGGAGGCCGAGGCAGGAGGATTATGAGTTCAAGGGCGTCCTGGGCTACACAGCAAACCCTACTGGACCAAAAAAAAAAAAAAAAAATCGATGTGTGTGGCTGTGGAGTGTGCGCTGTGGCAGTTGCGGCGGTGGGCTCAGTGCCGCGTTTGAGTTTTAGTTGTGGCGAACTTGTGCTTTGGGGGAGCCGAGGCGACCCAGAAAAATAACAAAAATCCTGGTGAGGGGAAAAAAAAAGGTGTTGCCCAAGCTGGCCTCGAACTCGTGATCCTCCTGCCTCAGCCTCCTTGTTCACCGGTGTGCGCCACCACACCCGGCAGCTGCTGGCGTCCTGAAAGGCTTACTTGAGGCTGTATCAGTGCTCACGTCCTCGTGCTCTCACACCTGGGCGGGGCCTCCTTCTTCCGCCCCTCTGACCTCACCGCCTTGGCGCCCGCAAAACTTCCAGGACAACTGAGGCCTGTCGCCAATAAAACACAATGCAATCAAAGCAAGGCGCATCCTGCTTGCCTGGCCGACCCAAAGCCGGGAGGAGGAGCACTTCTTCAAGACAGAGGCAGCCAGCTCACCTTAGTGAGAACTTCTACGAGAGAAAAATTCTAAAAAGGGGAGGACGTGAAGCTCAGTGGGAGAGCAATTGCAAAGTCTGTGCGAGGCCCTGGGTTCAGATCCCCAGTACTACACAAACACTCTCGCACTCACACACATTCACTCACACACACACAGATGTGTTTGATCTTTGGCCCTAGCTCCCAGCATGGAACTCCTAAGCACTTGCAAATTTCCAGAGAGAGAGAGAGGAGCCCTAGGTGCACTTTGTTCTAATATTTGGTCTTGGACCTTGGGTTCTGACACAGAGTCCCTCAGCCCTCGGATGTCGTGGTGATAGGAATATGGTTTGTTGTGATGAAGGGTCTCCTGTGAGCTCCTGTAGGGGAGCTGCTGCCCTGAAAAGCCAAGCATCCTGAGAGGTTTGGAATGTTTAGGTCTCCTGTCCACGCTGTGTGTAGGGAATTCCATGGTGCATTAGAAGTTAAATGATGAGTGCCTGTGTGGTGGGCTCCCCCGTCATCCCAGCCCGGTGGGCGCCGAGGCAGGCGGATGATGAATTCAAGGCCAGCCTGAGCTACATAGCTAGCACCAGGCCAAAAAAAAAAAAAAAAAAAAATCCAGTTGGTGTGGGCGGCGAGCGTGCTCTGTGGCGCTTGTGGTGGGCGGCTCAGGGCACGGTTTAAATTGTAGTTGTGGCGAGCTTGTGCTTTTGGGGAGCCGAGGAGACCGAAAAAAGAACACTAATAATCCTGGGAGGGGAAGAAAAATGTGTAGCCCAAGCTGGCCTCGAACTCGTGATCCTCCTGCCTCAGCCTCCTTGTTCACCGGCGTGTGCCACCACAACCGGCGGTTCAGCCTTTGCTGAAACCCGTACTTGAGGCTATCACAGCGCTCACGTCATCCTCCCATGAGGGTTGGACCGCTCCGCCTTCCTCCGCCCCTCTGCTGGCCCCGCCTTCGCGCTCCCAAAACTTCCAGGACAGCCAAGACCTGTCGCCAACAGATCACAATACAATCAAGGCACGGCGCATCTTGCTTACCTGGTGGACCCAAAGCAAGGAGGATCAGTTGCTCAAGGCAGAGGCAGCCCGTTCACCTTAGTGAGACCTTCTACGCGAGGAAAAATTCTGAAAAGGGGGCTGACGTGAAGCTCAGGGGGAGACCACTTGCAAAGGGTGTGCGAGGCCCTGAGTTCAGCTCCCCAGTACTACACACTCACACTCTCTCACACTCACACACTCTCACACTCACACACTTACAGATGTGTTTGATCTCTAGCCCTAGTTCCCGGCATGGAACCCCTAAACACTTGGAAATTCCCTGAGAGAGGAGAGTCCTAGGTGCACTTTGTTCTAATATTTATTTGGTCTTGGACCTTGGTTTCTGACAGAGCCCCTGAACCCTCGGATGTCGTGGTAATAGGAATATCGATTGTTGTGATGAAGGGTCTCCTGTGGGCTCTGAGGGGGCTGGTACCCTAAAAAGCCTAGCATCGTGAGAAGTTTGGAATGTTTGGGTCCCCTGTTCGCAGTGTGGGTAGGGAATTCCATCGTGCATTACAAGTAAATGATGAGTGCCTGTGTGTTGGCCCCCGCCTGTCATCCCAGCCCTGGGGAGGTCGAGGCAGGAGGATGATGAGTTCCAGGGCAGCCTGGGCTACCCTGGCTAACTTGGGTCAGTCTAAAAAAAAAAAAAAAAAAAAGATCCGGCAGGTGTGGGTGGGGAGTGTACGCTGTGGCAGTTGTGGTGGTGGGCTCAGGTTACGGCCTGAGTTGGAGTAGTGGCGAGGTTGTGCTTTTGGGGGAGCAGAGGGACCAAAAAATAGTAATAATAATCTTCGTAAGGGAAAAAAAAATGTGTAGCCCAAGCTGGCCTCGAACTCACGATCCTCCTGCCTCAGCCTCCTGATTCACCGGCGTGTGCCACCACTACCGGCGGTGACGAGGATGGTGAGTTATTTACTTGAGGCTGTGGAAGCGCGCACGTCAGCCTCGCATGAGGGGGCGGGGCCGCCTCCCTCCGCCCCTCTGCCGGCCCCGCCTCCCCGCGCCACCAGATTCCAGACCAACTCTGGGAAATGCTCTCCAGTGGACACTGGCCAGTTATCTACTGCACTGACGTCCACGGCCAAACGGGAGAGCTCTCCACAGCTCTGTCTCCACCTGGGCACGGGATGGGAGTGCAATACGCAGGGAGTCTAACCTGGGGCCCTGCTGTGCCTCAAGTCCCGGTCCAGCTGTTATTGACACTCGATTCCAAGGCGGGCAGCGGGAAGACATTTGTCTGGGGAAGACGGAGTTGTGCAGAGTGGACGCGGCGGGTCCTTGCCGGCTGGCCCTCTCTTCTCCCTCCCAGCCCTGCCTCCTTGGGCTCTGAGCACCTCCCTTACTAGAGCCCACCTTCTCAAGGACAGCAGGGTCCTGTGGGGACTGCCCCAGTCTCTTAATCCCAACAGAATGGGTGCAGGAATTCAGCCCTTCTGTAAGTGACCTTACCTGGCCTCCAGTCAAACCAGGGCGAGCCTTTTGCCATGCCGAGACGCCAGAGGCTCTCTGCCTATGAGGTGGGGGCAACAGGACGATTGGGCCGGCCAGTCCCACGTCCTCAATCATGCTGCCTTTCCAGCCCCCAGGCTCCTTCTGGGGCTGGCTTCATGGTAACTTCTGGGAGCAGCAGCTGCAGCTCCCAGAGCTCGTCTCCTCCCCTGGGAGAGGCCTTCCTTCACCTGTCCCCTCCTCCCTGATCCTCTCGTGTGGCCGAGATCTCCTGCCCAAATTCCACCACTAGGCGGTGGGCAAATACCTCACACAGGAAAGCCCATAATGACTACCATGGCCTGATTACAGGGCCAGGGGAGAACCGCAGGCCCTGACCAGGGAAAGCTCTGACAGAGAAAGACCCCATTGTAACCTACTGTAAGTCCTAGGAGTCGCTGCACCCTGACCTTCATTGTCAAAACACTCACTATCCAGGAGTGTCCAGGAGAAGGAGACCAAGGGGGTCAGGCCCAAGAAAGGCAGGCCATGGCCATTGCCTCAGCCTGCAAACTCTCTAGGCTGGAGGAAGGCCCTCCTGGCAAGACAAGCAAGGGGCACTTAGGGTCCTAGAGGTGTGAAGCAGGGCGTGGAGATGGCCCAGGGCCTCCTGATAAGGAGCGGTGACCCCAGGCCTGGCCAAGCATGGCCTCCAGCCTTCACCCGGGGGCTAAGCTTGTGCTTTTAGGGAGACGAAGAGACCCAAAAAAGTAACAATTATAATCCTGGTAAAGGAAAAAAGGTTTGCTGCCCAAGCTGGCCTCGAACTCGTGATCCTCCTGCCTCAGCCTCCTCGTTCACCGGCGTGTGCCACCACAACCGGCGAGGGCTGACGTCCTGAAAAACTCATTTGAGGCTGTCTCAGCGCTCACGTCATCCTCCCACGAGGGTTGGGCGAGGCTGCCTTACTCCGCCCTTCTGCTGCCCCACCCTTCGCGCTCCCAAAACTTCCAGGACAACCAAAGCCTGTCGCCAACAAACCACAATGCAGTCAAGGCAAGGCGCACCCTGCTTGCCCGGCCGACCCGAAGCACGGAGGAAGAGCACTTGGTCAAAGCAGAGGCAACCCGCTCACCTCAGTGACACCTTCTGCAGGAGAAAATTTCTAAAAAGGGGCTGACATGAAGCTCAGTGGGAGAGCACTTGCAAAGTATGTGCTAGACCCGGAGTTCAGCTCCCTAGTACTACACACACGCACGCGCGCGCGCGCGCGCGCACACACACACACACACACACACACACACACACACACACACACAGAGTCATACACACAGATGAGTTTCACCTCTGGCCCTAGTTCCCGGCATGGAACTCCTAAACACTTGGAAACTCCCTGAGAGAGAGAAGGTCTAGGTGTACGTTTGCTCTCATATTTGGTCTTGGAACTTGGTTTTTGAGACAGAGTCCCTCAGTCCTCGGATGTCGTGGTGATAGGAATATGGTTTGTTGTGATGAAGGGTCTCCTGTGGGCTCCTGTAGGGGGCTGGTGCCCTGAAAAACCAATCATCCTGAGAAGTTTGGAATGTTTGGGTCTCCTGTCCGCGCTGTGTGTAGGGAATTCCATGGTGCATTACCAGTAAATGATGAGTGCCTGTGTGGTGGCCCCTGCCTGTCATCCCAGCCCTGGGGAGGCCGAGGCAGGAGGGTGATGATGTAGCCAACCTGGGCTACACAGCAAGCCCTAGTAAAAAAAAAAAAAAAAAAAAAAAAAAAAGCCGGTGGGTGTGGGTGGGGAGCTTGCGCTGTGGCAGTTGCGGTGGTGGGCTCAGGGCACGGTTTGAGTTGGAGCAGTGGCGAGCTTGTTCTTTTGGGGAGCAGAAGGGGCCCCCCAAAAAAACTAATAATCCTGGTAAGGGAAAGAAAAAAATGTGCTGCCCAAGCTGGCCTCGAACTTGCAATCCTCCTGCCTCAGCCTCCTTGTTCACCGGCGTGCGCCACCACAACCGGCAAGCGGAGGTGCTGTTAAACATTTACTTCAGGCTATGCAAGCACGAACGTCACTTTCCCATGAGGGCTGGGCGGAGCCGATTTCCACCGCTCTTCCGCCGGCTCCGCCTTCGCGCTCGGGAAACTTACAGGACAGCCAAAGCCTGATACCAGCAAAACACCCTGCAATCAAGGCACCGCGCATCCTGCTCGCCTGGCCGACCTGAAGCAGGGAGGCGGATCACTCGTTCAAGGCAGAGGCAGCCCGCTCCCCTTAGTGTTTGTTCTGGGGTCACAGCCGGGGGCACCACACAGGCGCTCACCATTGACTTGTAATGCACGATGGAATTCCCTACACAGAGCGCTGACAGGGGACCCAAACCTCCCAAACTTCTCAGGATGCTTGGCTTTTCAGGGCACCAGCCCCCTCAGAGCCCACAGGAGACCCTTCATCACAACAAACGAAATTCCCATCACCCACGACATTCCGAGGGCTGAGAAACCAAGGTCCCAGACCAAATATTAGAACAAACGTGCACCTAAGATTCCTTTCTCGCTCTGGAAATTTACAAGTGTTTAGGAGTTCCATGGTGGCAGCTAGTGCCAGAGATCAAACACATCTGTGTGTTATGATTGTGTGTGTGTAGTACTGTGGAGCTGAACCCAGGGCCTCTCACAGACTTCGAGAGTGCTCTCCCACTGAGCTTCAGGTCCGCCCCTTTTTAGAATCATTCATTTGTAGAAGGCGTCACTAAGGGGAGCGGGCTGCCTCTGCCTTGAACGAGTGATCCGCCTCCCTGCTTCAGGTCGGCCAGGCGAGCAGGATGCGCGGTGCCTTGATTGCAGGGTGTTTTGCTGGTATCAGGCTTTGGCTGTCCTGTAAGTTTCCCGAGCGCGAAGGCGGAGCCGGCGGAAGAGCGGTGGAAATCGGCTCCGCCCAGCCCTCATGGGAAAGTGACGTTCGTGCTTGCATAGCCTGAAGTAAATGTTTAACAGCACCTCCGCTTGCCGGTTGTGGTGGCGCACGCCGGTGAACAAGGAGGCTGAGGCAGGAGGATTGCAAGTTCGAGGCCAGCTTGGGCAGCACATTTTTTTCTTTCCCTTACCAGGATTATTAGTTTTTTTGGGGGGCCCCTTCTGCTCCCCAAAAGAACAAGCTCGCCACTGCTCCAACTCAAACCGTGCCCTGAGCCCACCACCGCAACTGCCACAGCGCAAGCTCCCCACCCACACCCACCGGCTTTTTTTTTTTTTTTTTTTTTTTTTTTTACTAGGGCTTGCTGTGTAGCCCAGGTTGGCTACATCATCACCCTCCTGCCTCGGCCTCCCCAGGGCTGGGATGACAGGCAGGGGCCACCACACAGGCACTCATCATTTACTGGTAATGCACCATGGAATTCCCTACACACAGCGCGGACAGGAGACCCAAACATTCCAAACTTCTCAGGATGATTGGTTTTTCAGGGCACCAGCCCCCTACAGGAGCCCACAGGAGACCCTTCATCACAACAAACCATATTCCTATCACCACGACATCCGAGGACTGAGGGACTCTGTCTCAAAAACCAAGTTCCAAGACCAAATATGAGAGCAAACGTACACCTAGACCTTCTCTCTCTCAGGGAGTTTCCAAGTGTTTAGGAGTTCCATGCCGGGAACTAGGGCCAGAGGTGAAACTCATCTGTGTGTATGACTCTGTGTGTGTGTGTGTGTGTGTGTGTGTGTGTGTGTGTGTGTGTGCGCGCGCGCGCGCGCGCGTGCGTGTGTGTAGTACTAGGGAGCTGAACTCCGGGTCTAGCACATACTTTGCAAGTGCTCTCCCACTGAGCTTCATGTCAGCCCCTTTTTAGAAATTTTCTCCTGCAGAAGGTGTCACTGAGGTGAGCGGGTTGCCTCTGCTTTGACCAAGTGCTCTTCCTCCGTGCTTCGGGTCGGCCGGGCAAGCAGGGTGCGCCTTGCCTTGACTGCATTGTGGTTTGTTGGCGACAGGCTTTGGTTGTCCTGGAAGTTTTGGGAGCGCGAAGGGTGGGGCAGCAGAAGGGCGGAGTAAGGCAGCCTCGCCCAACCCTCGTGGGAGGATGACGTGAGCGCTGAGACAGCCTCAAATGAGTTTTTCAGGACGTCAGCCCTCGCCGGTTGTGGTGGCACACGCCGGTGAACGAGGAGGCTGAGGCAGGAGGATCACGAGTTCGAGGCCAGCTTGGGCAGCAAACCTTTTTTCCTTTACCAGGATTATAATTGTTACTTTTTTGGGTCTCTTCGTCTCCCTAAAAGCACAAGCTTAGCCCCCGGGTGAAGGCTGGAGGCCATGCTTGGCCAGGCCTGGGGTCACCGCTCCTTATCAGGAGGCCCTGGGCCATCTCCACGCCCTGCTTCACACCTCTAGGACCCTAAGTGCCCCTTGCTTGTCTTGCCAGGAGGGCCTTCCTCCAGCCTAGAGAGTTTGCAGGCTGAGGCAATGGCCATGGCCTGCCTTTCTTGGGCCTGACCCCCTTGGTCTCCTTCTCCTGGACACTCCTGGATAGTGAGTGTTTTGACAATGAAGGTCAGGGTGCAGCGACTCCTAGGACTTACAGTAGGTTACAATGGGGTCTTTCTCTGTCAGAGCTTTCCCTGGTCAGGGCCTGCGGTTCTCCCCTGGCCCTGTAATCAGGCCATGGTAGTCATTATGGGCTTTCCTGTGTGAGGTATTTGCCCACCGCCTAGTGGTGGAATTTGGGCAGGAGATCTCGGCCACACGAGAGGATCAGGGAGGAGGGGACAGGTGAAGGAAGGCCTCTCCCAGGGGAGGAGACGAGCTCTGGGAGCTGCAGCTGCTGCTCCCAGAAGTTACCATGAAGCCAGCCCCAGAAGGAGCCTGGGGGCTGGAAAGGCAGCATGATTGAGGACGTGGGACTGGCCGGCCCAATCGTCCTGTTGCCCCCACCTCATAGGCAGAGAGCCTCTGGCGTCTCGGCATGGCAAAAGGCTCGCCCTGGTTTGACTGGAGGCCAGGTAAGGTCACTTACAGAAGGGCTGAATTCCTGCACCCATTCTGTTGGGATTAAGAGACTGGGGCAGTCCCCACAGGACCCTGCTGTCCTTGAGAAGGTGGGCTCTAGTAAGGGAGGTGCTCAGAGCCCAAGGAGGCAGGGCTGGGAGGGAGAAGAGAGGGCCAGCCGGCAAGGACCCGCCGCGTCCACTCTGCACAACTCCGTCTTCCCCAGACAAATGTCTTCCCGCTGCCCGCCTTGGAATCGAGTGTCAATAACAGCTGGACCGGGACTTGAGGCACAGCAGGGCCCCAGGTTAGACTCCCTGCGTATTGCACTCCCATCCCGTGCCCAGGTGGAGACAGAGCTGTGGAGAGCTCTCCCGTTTGGCCGTGGACGTCAGTGCAGTAGATAACTGGCCAGTGTCCACTGGAGAGCATTTCCCAGAGTTGGTCTGGAATCTGGTGGCGCGGGGAGGCGGGGCCGGCAGAGGGGCGGAGGGAGGCGGCCCCGCCCCCTCATGCGAGGCTGACGTGCGCGCTTCCACAGCCTCAAGTAAATAACTCACCATCCTCGTCACCGCCGGTAGTGGTGGCACACGCCGGTGAATCAGGAGGCTGAGGCAGGAGGATCGTGAGTTCGAGGCCAGCTTGGGCTACACATTTTTTTTTCCCTTACGAAGATTATTATTACTATTTTTTGGTCCCTCTGCTCCCCCAAAAGCACAACCTCGCCACTACTCCAACTCAGGCCGTAACCTGAGCCCACCACCACAACTGCCACAGCGTACACTCCCCACCCACACCTGCCGGATCTTTTTTTTTTTTTTTTTTTTAGACTGACCCAAGTTAGCCAGGGTAGCCCAGGCTGCCCTGGAACTCATCATCCTCCTGCCTCGACCTCCCCAGGGCTGGGATGACAGGCGGGGGCCAACACACAGGCACTCATCATTTACTTGTAATGCACGATGGAATTCCCTACCCACACTGCGAACAGGGGACCCAAACATTCCAAACTTCTCACGATGCTAGGCTTTTTAGGGTACCAGCCCCCTCAGAGCCCACAGGAGACCCTTCATCACAACAATCGATATTCCTATTACCACGACATCCGAGGGTTCAGGGGCTCTGTCAGAAACCAAGGTCCAAGACCAAATAAATATTAGAACAAAGTGCACCTAGGACTCTCCTCTCTCAGGGAATTTCCAAGTGTTTAGGGGTTCCATGCCGGGAACTAGGGCTAGAGATCAAACACATCTGTAAGTGTGTGAGTGTGAGAGTGTGTGAGTGTGAGAGAGTGTGAGTGTGTAGTACTGGGGAGCTGAACTCAGGGCCTCGCACACCCTTTGCAAGTGGTCTCCCCCTGAGCTTCACGTCAGCCCCCTTTTCAGAATTTTTCCTCGCGTAGAAGGTCTCACTAAGGTGAACGGGCTGCCTCTGCCTTGAGCAACTGATCCTCCTTGCTTTGGGTCCACCAGGTAAGCAAGATGCGCCGTGCCTTGATTGTATTGTGATCTGTTGGCGACAGGTCTTGGCTGTCCTGGAAGTTTTGGGAGCGCGAAGGCGGGGCCAGCAGAGGGGCGGAGGAAGGCGGAGCGGTCCAACCCTCATGGGAGGATGACGTGAGCGCTGTGATAGCCTCAAGTACGGGTTTCAGCAAAGGCTGAACCGCCGGTTGTGGTGGCACACGCCGGTGAACAAGGAGGCTGAGGCAGGAGGATCACGAGTTCGAGGCCAGCTTGGGCTACACATTTTTCTTCCCCTCCCAGGATTATTAGTGTTCTTTTTTCGGTCTCCTCGGCTCCCCAAAAGCACAAGCTCGCCACAACTACAATTTAAACCGTGCCCTGAGCCGCCCACCACAAGCGCCACAGAGCACGCTCGCCGCCCACACCAACTGGATTTTTTTTTTTTTTTTTTTTTGGCCTGGTGCTAGCTATGTAGCTCAGGCTGGCCTTGAATTCATCATCCGCCTGCCTCGGCGCCCACCGGGCTGGGATGACGGGGGAGCCCACCACACAGGCACTCATCATTTAACTTCTAATGCACCATGGAATTCCCTACACACAGCGTGGACAGGAGACCTAAACATTCCAAACCTCTCAGGATGCTTGGCTTTTCAGGGCAGCAGCTCCCCTACAGGAGCTCACAGGAGACCCTTCATCACAACAAACCATATTCCTATCACCACGACATCCGAGGGCTGAGGGACTCTGTGTCAGAACCCAAGGTCCAAGACCAAATATTAGAACAAAGTGCACCTAGGGCTCCTCTCTCTCTCTCTGGAAATTTGCAAGTGCTTAGGAGTTCCATGCTGGGAGCTAGGGCCAAAGATCAAACACATCTGTGTGTGTGTGAGTGAATGTGTGTGAGTGCGAGAGTGTTTGTGTAGTACTGGGGATCTGAACCCAGGGCCTCGCACAGACTTTGCAATTGCTCTCCCACTGAGCTTCACGTCCTCCCCTTTTTAGAATTTTTCTCTCGTAGAAGTTCTCACTAAGGTGAGCTGGCTGCCTCTGTCTTGAAGAAGTGCTCCTCCTCCCGGCTTTGGGTCGGCCAGGCAAGCAGGATGCGCCTTGCTTTGATTGCATTGTGTTTTATTGGCGACAGGCCTCAGTTGTCCTGGAAGTTTTGCGGGCGCCAAGGCGGTGAGGTCAGAGGGGCGGAAGAAGGAGGCCCCGCCCAGGTGTGAGAGCACGAGGACGTGAGCACTGATACAGCCTCAAGTAAGCCTTTCAGGACGCCAGCACCTGCCGGGTGTGGTGGCGCACACCGGTGAACAAGGAGGCTGAGGCAGGAGGATCACGAGTTCGAGGCCAGCTTGGGCAACACCTTTTTTTTCCCCCTCACCAGGATTTTTGTTATTTTTCTGGGTCGCCTCGGCTCCCCCAAAGCACAAGTTCGCCACAACTAAAACTCAAACGCGGCACTGAGCCCACCGCCGCAACTGCCACAGCGCACACTCCACAGCCACACACATCGATTTTTTTTTTTTTTTTTGGTCCAGTAGGGTTTGCTGTGTAGCCCAGGACGCCCTTGAACTCATAATCCTCCTGCCTCGGCCTCCCCAGGGCTGGAATGACAGGCGGGGCCACCACACAGGCACTCATCATTTACTTGTAATGCACGAAGGAATTCCCTACACACAGCGCGGACAGGAGACCCAAACATTCCAAACCTCTTATGATGATTGGTTTTTCAGGGCCCCAGCCCCCTACAGGAGCCCACAGGAGACCCTTCATCACGAGAAACTATATTCCTATCACCACGACATCCGAGGGTGGAAGGCGTCTGTCAGAAACGAAGGTCCAAGACCAAAAAATAGATGAGAATAATCGTGGTAAGGGAGGAAAAAAAAAAAAAAGTGTGCTGCCCAAGCTGGCCTCGAACTCGTGATCCTCCTGCCTCCGCCTCCTGATTCACCGGTGTGCGCCACCACAACCGGCGAGAGCCAGTGTGAGTAAGTCCTTACTTGAGGCTGGGAAACCGCGCACGTCAGCCACCGTGAGGGCGTGGCTCAGCCACCTACCTCCGCCCCTCTGCCGGCACCGCCTCCGCACTCCGAACAGTTCCAGCCCACCCAAACCCTGGCGCCAACAAACCACTCAGTCCTACGACTCACTGCAGCCTCACGTTCATTCTCAACCCACTCAATATCCAGGGGTGTCCAGGACAAGGACGCCAACGGGGCAGGCCCAACAAAGGCAGGCCACGGCCATTGCTTCAGTCTGCAAGCTCTCTCTACGCGGGAGGAGGAAGGCCCTCCTGGCAAGACAAGCAAGGGGCCCTTAGGGTCCTAGAGGCGTGGAGCACGCCCCGGACATGGCCCAGGGCCTCCTGATAAGGAGCGGTGACCCCAGGCCTGGACAAGCA
>VMDO01039447.1:0-12675 GCA_007922755.1 Pedetes capensis
ATTTTCTTGCCTTCTACTAATTTTACCTTATTCCTGTCTTTCTAAGCCCTAGCAGTACCTTGGTAGATTTTCTAACCTCTTTTTTAGTTTTTAAGAGTTATTGATAGTTATAAACTTTCCTCTAAGAAATGTGAATGTTGTATCCCCAGAGTTCAATAAAGTTATATTTTTATTTTCTTTTCATTCTAGGATTTAAATGTTTTTCCTTTCTAATTTCTTCTTTGATCCACTCATAATTCCATGTATATTTTTTAATCTCCATGTGTTTTTAGAGTTTGTATCAGTCCTCTTGCTCTTTACTTACAATTGTATTCCATGTGATCTGATAAGTTGTAAGAAAAATTTTAATTTTTTTTACTTACTAAATCTTTCTTCTCTATAGCCATACCACACTGGTATCTCATATCATCAGATCTTAGAAGTTAAGCAAGGTAGAGTGGTTAGTACTTAGATGGGAGACTGCCTGGGAATAACAGTTGCTGTAGGCTTGGGAGAAGGATCTGGCAGCCCATTCCTGAAACAATTAGCCACTGAAAATCCTATGAATGACAAAAGAAGCACTGTCAGAGAGTGTTAGGTAGTGGTTCATTCTATTGTACATAGGGTCACTATGAGTCAGACCCAACTAGTTGGTACCTAACAACAACAATTATCTTATGGATTATCTCTGTGTTCTTGAAGGCCCTAGGTTTGAGCCCTAATAGTGCAAAACTGTGAGAAGGATGTGGCAATCCACTCCCAATCAATCCCCAAACAAACAATTATTGGAAACCCTGTGAGGACTGGGCATGGTGGTGCACACCTTAATCCCAGTGACTAGAGAGGAGGAGGAAGGAGGATTGCAAATTCCAGACAAGAGGCAGTATGCATAATTTAGGGAGATCATGCCTCTAAAAGCAAACAAACAAACAAACAAAGGGGCGGGGGATACAGCTCAGTGGTCCACCACTTGCAAAGCATGCAAGTGGGAGGCCCTAGGTTCAAACCCAATATCGCAAAAGAAGAAAGAAAGAAAGAAAGAAAGAAAGAAAGAAAGAAAGAAAAGAAAAGAAAGAGAAAGAAAGAAAACCCTATGAGGGTCACTATGAATTGGACCAATTTGATGGCACCTAACAACAAAAACAACAACTCTGTCTGCTTTCTGATTCTGTTTGCTTGGATTAGCTTTATCACTCTTTCATATTTTGTCTGTATTTCTCTTTAAAAGTTATGTGAGTTTCTTGCACACAGCAAATAGTACTTCTAAGTGAGAAGCATGCTCTGGAACACATACTTCCCAGTGCTTCCATGAGAAAACAAAATAAGCTACCATAATACCTAACTGTTGTTGTTGTTGTTAGGTGCAGTCAACTCGAGTCCAACTCATAGTGACCCTATGTACAGCAGATCAAAACACTTGCTGATTCTGTGCCAGGAAAAAATCTTATTTATGTTTAAGCCCATTGTTGCAGACACTGTGTCAATCCATCTGGTGGAGGGTTTTCCTTTTTTGCGTTGACCTGCCACTCTCCCAAACATGATGTCCTTCTCCAGGGATTGATCTCTCCTGACAACATGTCCGAAATATGTCAGATGCAGTCTGGCCATTCTTGCTTCCAAGGAGCACTCTGGTTGTACTTCTTCTAGGACAGATTTGTTGGTTCTTTTGGCAGTCCATGGTATATTCAATAGTTGTCTCCAGCACCACAATTCAAAATCAATTCTTTTTCTGTCTCTCTTGTTCAATGTCCAGCTTTCACAACCATTTGATGTCAGTGAAAATACCATGGCATGAGTCAAACGCACCTTCGTCTTCAATGTGACATCTTTGCTTTTCAATACTCTAAAGAGATCTTTTGCCACAGTTTTTCTTAGAGCTATATGTCCTTTGATTTCTTGACTGCTGTTTCCATAGGTGTTGACCATAGAGCCAAGCAAAGCAAAATCTTGGACAACCTCAATCTTTTCTCCATTTATTGTGAAGTCACGTGCTGACCCAGTCATAAGGATTTTTGTTTTGTTGATGTTTAGTCATAACCCATATTGAAGGCTATGATCTTTGATCTTCACCAGCAAATGTTTTAAATCCTCTTCACTTTCAGCAAGCAGAGTTGTGTCATCGGCATAAATCAGGTTGTTAATGAGTCTTCCCCCAATCTTGATGCCACATTCTTCTCATAAAGTCCAGATTTTCAGATTATTTGCTCAGCATACAAATTGAAAAGATAGGGTGAAAGTATACAGCCCTGGTGCACACCTTTCTCAACTTTAAACCACTCAGTGTATCCTTGTTCTATTCAAACAACTGCCTCCTGGTTCATGTACAGATTTCTCATGAGCACAATTAGGTGTTCTGGTATTCCCATTTTCTGAAGCATTATCCATAATTTGTTATGATCCACACAATTAAATACTTTTGCATAGTCAATAAAACATAGATAGACATCTTTCTTATATTCTCTGCTTTCAGCTAATTTCCACCTGACATCAGTAAGGATGTTCCTGATTCCCCAGCCTCTTCTGAATCTCACTTGGTTTTCTGGTAATTCCCTGTCTATATACTGTTGCAGTCGCTTCTGAATGATCTTTAGTAGAAGTTTGCTGGTATGTGATATTAATGATATTGTCCAATAGTTTGCATGTTCAGTTGGATCCCCTTTTTTGGGAATAGGCACAAATATGGATCTCTTCCAGTCAGTTGGCCAAGTAGCTGTTTTCCAAATCTGTTCGCATAAACATGTTAACACCTCCAGTGCTGCATCTGTTTGTTGAAACATCTCTACTGGTATCCCATCAATTCCTGGAGCCTTGTGTTTCACCACTTCTTTCAAGGCAGGTTCCACTTCATCCTTCAACACCATTTGTTCCTCTTCATATGCAACCTCTTGGAATGGTTGGTCATCTACCAATTCTTTCTTGTATAATGACTCTTTGTATTCTTCCCATCTTCCTTTCACTTTCTTAAGCTTGAGAAACACAGAGCGTGTTCTTCCCTTTTGGTTTTGTGCCTCCAGCTCCTTGCACATGTCATTACAATATTTGTTTTTGTCTTCTTGAGCTGCCTTCTAAAATCTTCTGTTTAGTTCCTTAACTTCATCATGTCTTCCTTTTGCTTTAGCTGCTCGATGTTCAAGGGCAAGGTCTACTGTCTCTTTCGACATGTAATTTGGTCTTTTTTTCTTGTCTTTTTAAGAACTTTTTGCCTCCTTCTTGAATGATATCTTTTATGTCAGGCCACAGTTCTTCTGGTCTCCTATCTTTTGTGTCTAATGCATTAAACCTATTTTTGAGGTGGTCTCAGAACTCAGGTGGGATATACTCAAGGTCATATCATGGCTCTTGTATACTTGTCCTAATTTTCTTCAGCATCAGTTTGAACTTGCATATGAGAAGTTGATGGTCTGATCCACAGTCTGCAACTGGCCTTGTTTTGACATTTTGTATAGAGCTTTTCCATCGTCTCTTTCCACATATGTAGTCAATTTGATTCCTGTATGTTCAGTCTGGTGAAGTCCATGTGTATAGTCTCTGGTTATGATGTTGAAAAAATGTATTTGTAATGAAAAGGTTATTGGTCTGACAAAATTCTATCATGCAACATCCAGCTTCATTTCTGTCATCAAGACTAGATTTTCCAACTACTGAGCCTTTTGTTTGTTTCCAACCTTTGCATTCCAGTCACCAGTGATTATCAGTATGTCTTGATGGCATGTTTGGTCTATTTCAGATTGCAGAAGCTGATAAAAGTCTTCCCTTTCTTCATTTGTGGCCTTGGTGTTGGGTGCATAAATTTGAATAATAATCATATTAACTGGCCTTCCTTGTAGGCATATGGATATTATTCTATCACTGACAACATTGTATTTCATGACAGATCTTGAAATGTCTTTTTTGGTGATGAATGCCACCCATTTCTCTTTAGTTGATCATTCCCAGCATAGTAGACCACATGACTGTCTGACTCAAAATGGCCTATGCTGGTCCATTTTAGCTCACTGATGCCTAGAACATCAATGTTTATGCGCTCCATTTCTCTTTTAACAATTTCTAATTTTCCTAGATTCATACTACATACATTCCATGTTCCACTTATTAATGGATGTTTACAGTTGTTTCTCCTCATTTTGAGTGGTGCCACATCAGCAAGTTGAGCACCCTGGGGCTTTACTCCATTTCCATCATCACAGTAGACTCTACTTTGAGGAGTCCCCGGTAGTCTTCCCCGGTAGTCTTTTGAGTGCCTTCCAACCTGGGGGGCTCATTTTCTGGCACTATATTAGCCAGTGTTTCTTTGCTATCCATTGGGGTTTCAATGGCTAGTTGTTTTGGGAGGGGCTCGCCAGGTCTTACTCCCTAGTCTGTCTTAGTCTGGAAGCTCAGTTTAATACCTGTCCACCATGGGTAACCTTGCTCACGTCCGAGGTTACAGTGGCAGAGCTCTCAGCCTCATGGCAACACACAAGCCCCCACAGTGCGGCAAACTGACAGACATGTGGGGGATACCTAACTAGACATGAAAATATAATAAATAATTGAAGAAAACTATGACATCATCAATTATCACAGAAAAGATAATGTGAAATAAATAATGAAGTTAAAAAATAAATGTGGTAGTAATAATAATAAAATAATAAAATAAAAAGTAGAGGAAAGTGAAATATTTTAAAAGGTTAAATTAAGTAAAATTACAGGAAAAGGCAACAATGTTTAAGTAGATGAAAGTGCCAACGATCCTGATTTGATAGTTGCACACACTGTTTGTGTGTGTACATATATATTATATATATATATATATATATATATATATATATATATATCCTGAATTCTTACCCTAGCATATAAATAGGTACAATTAAAATACTAATAAAAGTAAGTTCACTAAAAAGCAAAATCTACTGCACAAGCACAAACAAAAAGAAAAAAGCAAGAATACGATGAATTGAAGAGAGCAGGTGTTAGAAATGTAAATATAAAAGATTTTGAAAAATAAAACAAACACTACTAAAATATAGTAAAATAAAAAATTAAGAAAGTAAAAGGAAAGCAATGAAGAAAGAAGAATGAAAGGAAGAAAAGAAAAGAAAAAGAAAAGAAAAGAAAGGAAAAGGAAAGAAGAAGAAATTCCCTTGTCCTCATTATAAGAATCCATAAGTTGGTGTGGTAGTAGGTTATACATACTAGGTATTCAGTTCCTCTGTGTTCACACTGAGCAGGTGGATACTGTATATAGTCTGATGGCTCGGCTACTCAAGGATAGATTTTTAGCATGAAGGCTGCATTCCCTTTAGAAACTTTTCCTTTTTTGCACAATTTCCCAGCCACAATGAGCTTTGCAAATTGTGAGTTGGGCAGGTTCTGATTCACATTCAATGTTTCCTAGTTTGTTCAAAAATCATGCAAGCCAAGCATAGTCCTCTAAATTTATTAGAATGAGAGAATTAAATACAGAGCTGAATTTTCCAGCTGAGCGGAAGATGAAAAGAACCCAAGCACTCTGTTTGTCTCAGTGCTTTCAGTTGCTGACAAATAGCAATCCACCCTCTGGGAGTGAGAGGATATGCAAATCATGTGATATGCTGAGAGCTCAGGGCTCTCAGACTCAGCCAGCAAACACACACACACACACACACACACACACACACACACACGAAGTAGTTTCAGAGACTACACAGTTACTGGCCACATCCTTGAGACTCTCAGCATCCACCAAAATGCACAGGTGAGAGATCTCATTCATTCTCATAGATGGAGGGGCCACTGTTTCTTGCACAATCTGAATTCACTTCTGCTTTAGTTTTTCCTGGGTCTACATCTGAACCTCCCCATCTGCATGACTACCTCTTACAGCCATCTCTGACACAGACACTATGGCAAGGACTTTTCAGACTCCCTGTCTTGAAATTCCATTCTCAATTGTTGTTAGGTGCCATTGAGTCGTATCGGACTCATAGCGACACTTATAGGGTTTTCAATGGAAGACTGTTTTCGGGATTGCCTTGGGAGTGGGTTGCCATGTCCTTCTCCCATTTTTGTGGTGCTGGGAATTGAACTCGGGACCTCAGAGACTGCAGAGCGGTGCTCTACCAACTGAGCTAAATCCCAACCTGCTGCAGTCTCTGAGTTCCCAAGTTCAATTCCCAGCACCGCAAAAATGGGAGAAGGACCTGGCAACCCACTCCCAAGGCAATCCTGGACACAGCCATTGAAAACCCTATGAGGGTCGCTATGAGTCGGATACCGACTCAACGGCACCTAACAACAACAACAACACATTCCCAAAATACTTTAGGCTCAAAGAATAGTCCTCTTATCAACACTTCACCTCACCATTTTACCATTTATATTGTTGTTAGGTACCACTAAGCTGAGTATGGGGCTGGAATTTTGTTCAGCTGGTAGAGCCACACTCTTCAGTCTCTGAAGTCCTGGGCTTGATGCCAAGCACAATAAAAATTAGAGAAGGATATAGCAAGTGGCAGTCCTCTCCCAAAGGCAATCATGAAACAAACAGCCATTGATAATCCTAAAAGGGTCTCTATGAGTCAGACATGACTTCATGGCACCTGACAACAACAAGGAGTTGGGTCTGTGCTCATAGCAACCCTATGTATAACTGAATGAAACACTACCATATTTGACAGTGCTTCTCTCCTGTTCATATGGATATGGAGAAAAATACTATATATTTCTTCTCAATGCTAACACAGCATTCTGGAGAAATGACTGTCAGACTAAATTACCACATTTATTTGAGACTTTTAAGAGCTGCCCAAGATTGCTAGACCATTGCCACCTGGGATACATGGATAATATCTTGGTCAAATCTTTGATTTACCCTTCTCCCGGGATCCAAAATTATGCATGAGAAATTTTCCTACTTTTCTTTGGCTTGCCTTCCTGTTTCTCTGTGTTTATTAGTTACCACATCACTTCCCTATTTTTCAGGAGTAGAGGATTGAATCAAAGGCCTTACATGTCAGACTAGACAATTACTTTATCACTAAGCTGTGTACCCAGAATGCCATTTTTATTTTTATTTTGAGACAAGATCTTGAGATGTGCAGGCTGACCAAGAGCCCAGAGTCAGCCCAAATCAACCCCTTATCTTAGGATCCTGTCTTACAGGAGCCACTCCACAAATTCTTTTAAAAGATCACTAGATCAGAATGCTCTGGGCCAGAACAAGGGCTGTAGATATGGGCAGTAACTTCTGAGAACTTCCAGACCTCAAGATAACACAAATAGCATACTTTAGTAACCCCAAACTTCACCTTATCTGACTTTCACTTTCTCCGCCCCCACTTCCCTGCTTGTAATACGCAATAAAAACCTTTACCCTGCAAGGAGTTGATGTCCCCCAACAGTGAACCGCTGTGCTGGTGAGGTGTGGTACCCTCGAGCTTTAATAAAGGCTTTTTGTTATTGCATTCAACTTCAGACTCCCTGGTGGTCTTTGGGGAACTTGAATTTGGGCACAACAATCTCACTAAATTACACAGCCTGCCTCTAGCCATGAACTTTCAACCTTCCTTTTTCTGCTTCCCAAGTCACTAGAATTATAGGAATGCACAATGGAGCCCAGCTCTGTGACCTCTTTCTTGACTTCTAATGTTCTTCTTTTCTCTCTTTGGCATATAGTCAATTCTTTGTTATTCTGATTTTTCTCATTTAGAGAGTCACAGGAAGGAAATTTCTAATCCACCATCTTACCCTGGGATTTCTCTTTGGATTTTATAAGTAAAATATAAGAATTTACTTCTACCATTTTAAAGTTGTTTTCTGACAGTCTAGTACCTCTCCTTTCCATGTAATTGTTTATTAGTGTGGTTTAATGCCTTGGAGTGGTGATAGGATTTTATTCCATTTTAAAATTTGTATCTCTATTTTGCAACTGTATTTTATTTTCCCATGCATGTTTATGATAATACATATAACTTCCAGGCTTGCATATATAGGTTTTCTTGAACATTTCTTGCAAGACCAGCCTAAAATAGTGAATTTAAGTTTTTTTAGAGTCTGTCATTTTCCTATATTTATTAAGAATATATCTGTTATGCACAATATTGGTGGGATGGTCTTCTCCTGGGACTTTATTTTATTCTATTCTCCTCTGTGCATTTTCTGCTGAGAAATCTCTTATTAATCTATCTATTACTAGCTAGAATATGGCTGGTGATTTTCTCTTATTAGAATTTTCTCTCCATCTAGTAATTTTGCCAAATTAAACTAAAATATGCCACAGAGAGAAAAAACTATTTTGCTAATATCTGTTTGGAGTCTTTTAGGGCTCCTTACTATAAATATATGTCTTCATTTTTCTCAACATTGGGAATGTTATCAGCTTTTGTTTTATTGAATAGTTTTTTTATGACTTTTTTCCTTCCTTTTGCCTTCTAGAATTCTTACAAATTGGTTTTTTTATTGATGTTTCACAAATCTTGTGGGATTTATAATTTTTAACATTCCTTTGATTATTTCTAAACAATTGCATTGGTTCAGAAATTTTTTTCTTTGATGTGGTCTGTTCTTGAAACCCCCTACTTTACATTTATGAGACTTCCTAATGTTGTGCCCAAAGTTCAAGTTCCCCAAAGACCACCAGGGAGTCCAAAGTCCCATGCAATAACAAAGGGCCTTTATTAGAGCTCAAGCTCCAGGGTGCCACACCTCACTGGCACAGTGGTTCAGTGTTGGGCCCCCACTTGTTGCAGGGTGAAGGTTTTTATTGTGTATTACAAGCAGGGAATGGGAGGTGGAGAAAGTGAAAGTCAGATAAGGTGAGGTTTAGGGTTACTAAAGTATGCTATTTGTGTTATCTTGAGGTCTGGAAGTTCTCAGAAGTTACTGCCCATATCTACAGCCCTTGTTCTGGCCCAGAGCATTCTGATCTAGTGATCTTTTAAAGGAATTTGTGGAGTGGCTCCTGTAAGACAGGATCCTAAGATAAGGGGTTGATTTGGGCTGACTCTGGGCTCTTGGTCAGCTTGGGCATCTCAGTTAAGTTCTTAGGTTCCAAGATTTCTGCTTTTGTTCTTTCTTATGATCTATATATTCTAGTTGGTTTATTGCTTATATTTTGTCTTGATTTTCTAATTTAATTAGAGTTTTAGTATGTAATTTCTTTTATCTCATTGAACTTCTTTGCTAAAATTCTTTCAAATTCTTTATAGGAGTTTATTCAAAGGGATTTTTATTTTGGTTCTGGTTTTGGAAAGTCTTGTGTTTGTATGGAGGTACCAAGATACCTTTCTTTTTCATACTTCTTGTCTTTTCATTAATATTTTTGTATCTAAGAAATCAGTTCTCTAACCTAGCTATTTTGTAAGCTCAGTCTCATAGCTAAAGTGTTTTTTTTTTTTTCTTTTTGAGTAAGTGTCTCAAAGTGTTTCTTGATAGCCTGTGTTGGCTTTGGTTCCAGCTGGGTGCCATATTGTGGTTTCCATATCTTATTCAGCTGAATCAATGATTTAGGCTATGATATGCACAGAAGCATTGAAGAACCAATTTACCTCTAAAAGTAACACTGACTTGTCAGGCTGCTATCAGACAAGGCTAGTATATTGCACCAAGATGTGGTGGTGGGCATCACTCAGGAAAGGTCCTGGACACATAAAGCATGGTAGAAGTTTTTTCAGTCACCATTTGAGTTAGTTCTATTTTTAGCTAGCTTCTCAGAATATCACCAAAAATGTCTATTGTGGTATATACTGTTCGTATTTACTAACAACACTAGAGGCCATAGAGTACATGTTCTCCATCTGAGCAGTGATGAGGAATGTGTAGTCAAAATGGCATGAAGTATGGAGCATGCATTATTAGTCGAAGTAGTGATGGGTCACTGACCAGGCAGATACAGAGTGTGGCAATGATGACAGAGAGTGAAAAGATCAAATCTACAGCAAGCCTAGCCAGATGGCCAGATATAGGATGTAGGGGTAATATCATCACCTACTCTTTATCCCCTTTGAGTTCTCCAGCCCTGCTATTATGTGCAGGGGGCCAAGGTTTAGCTTAGGTGGTTGAATACTACTCCTGAGGATCACCATGAGCCCCAACCCAATCATACCTAACAAGAAATTGTGTGCAATGCTCTTTAGGAGTAAGTCTCCCAGAGGAGGAACGTGGTTATGAAGTTTAAGACTGTCTCTGGTTTACTTTTGCCACGGTAGCAACAAGAATTTCAGAATAAGGTGACTTAACAGCTTAGGGACATGAATATAATGTTCTCAGAAAAATGTTCCTCTGACATCTAACAAAAGTACCTGCCATATTTCCTTTCCAGAAGGATCACAGTCTCATGTACATGTTGTCATTTCCTCAGCTCTTGCTAAAATGGCTTTGTGCATGGGTACTCACTGTATTTGTTATCTACTATCTTGCTCTGCCTTACTTTTTTGTATTTTACTATATTAAAAATATATAAAGGGCCTGAAATGATGTTTGTGTAAAGAACAGAGTTCTTTATATAGCCAACAGAGTTAGATACTGCTAGGGAAAATCCATGAAAATAACAATGTTATTTCCTACTATATTATTCCTACTATACTATATTGGTATTATGAACGATATAAATGTAAGGGGTCATAGAAAAGAAAATAAACACTGTTAGTCTGAAATAGGGCATCTTCTATGGAAAGCAGTATGAAGAATTCTCAAACTAAAGTTTGAACTATAAATACAGTTAGTGTGAAATGGGGCATCTTCTATGGAAAGCAGTATGAAGAATTCTCAAAAAACTAAAATTTGAACTGTGATGTGATCCCATACTCCCAGTTGTGTGTATAAATACAGTGGAAATAAAAATAATATCTTAGACATTACAGGGACAATAGTCACAATTTTTATTTATTTTTCTATGTAGGGAGTCTGGTTCATTTTTTTCTCTTCTCGTTTTATTGGCAAATTATGGTGAGGTACAGAATAATATGGCATTGGATTTCCCATTATCCAACTATTACATCATGTTTGGTTACACTTTTATCAACTTACAAGATTTATGGAAACTTTTGACTAATATGCAGTAAAACATATGCATATTTTGGTTATACTTCCCTGTTTTTCCAATGTACTCATGAAGTTGTATCATTCACATTGATAGTATCCCTTCCTCCTTTATCCTTCCACATTGATTTTCCTCCCCATATCACCTTCTGCAATCTTCACTTGCCTTTGCTAGTTAACTCCCTCCATCTTCCTACTCTTTATATTATTCACTGTATTATTTAGAACAGCTAAGATACATTAAACCACCCAAGAGAGTACACCATCAGAAACATGAAGCTTTGTTCCAGCAGGAAGAGAAAATTATTACCTTCACAGAACTTGTCCACTAAGAAACCCACCAATTCCTCCAGCATGGACTATACAGATAGTGAAGAGAATGTGTGGAATGATGAGATTGGAGTACAAAGTAGATAAGGACTAGAGAAACCTCCACAGATGATCCTTCATCATCCAAATCGGTACAGCATACAGTCCAAGGAAAATTCCATATGGAAACCCAGAGCTCACATTTACTTGGGCAGCCCTGAGAAACTGTCAACATCCTGCTGAAACACTGGCAGCTTTTCCCACAGAGAAATATTGGGAAGTTTGCCAAGTGCACTGTGAAACTCAGTCATGCCTGAGAGAGTGGTATGGATTTTCCGCCATCACCCCCCACAGAAGGATAGTGCATAGAAACCCCTCCCCTTAGACCTGCCAGCATTCATTGAGAGAGCATGTAGGTAAAATCCCCTTCCTGTGGCAGAATTGAAAAAAATCTCAGAATAAATCTGTCATCACTGCTTAGGAAATTTTACTAAAGAGAATGATGAAAATTGGACCACAGGTGGAACCACCAGGAGGCATGTGGCTCAAAAATGACCCAATGCAGCTTCCCCTGACATAAAGGAAGGAAATATTGTGAGTGCCTGGCAAAGATGCTTATCTGAGGAGCCCTCTCAGATGATTGCTTGTTGCTGCTGCTAGAAGGGAAGGTGGCCAGTCTGGAGGTCTCTATAACTCTCCAGGCAAGAGGTCAAATTAGGAGCTGTGTCTGTGAAGCCTTTTTTTCTCTATCATTCTCTTTATCTTTCTGTTCTAATTTTTTATTTCAGTGTATTTCATTTTCCTTTTCCTTTGTCTTTCTTTCTTGCTTGCTCATCTCTTCTCCCCCAGCCTAGGAGAACTAGTAAAGAACAAAGTCCATCTGGAGCCTGGTATGGCTTCTGACATGAAGTAATAGTGTCACAGACTAGACAATGTAAGATACATGGTTTAGGCTGTTGATCAGTTGGGGACTGGAAATACAGGGGATGGAGAGAAATGGAGAGGGGCAGTGCTAAATACTGAGTATGCAGCAGGACCTAGATGTTGGGCACTGAGGCTGCAAACAATGGGGTGGGGGATTGCAAGACCAGCAGCAACTCATCATCACCCAAACTCAAAGGAACTCCAGGGAGAGAATCTCTTTACACACAGAGGAAGTGGGACCTAGCTTCCAGACAAAACACTGGGCAAATTGTAGGAGAAAAACACATGAAACATGAAAGGATATCCTGGATGGGTAGATCTTATAGGCCAAAATTTCTCAACAGATAACATGAGGGAAACCCAACTTCTGGAGGTCCTATAAGCAGAATTACAACCTTTCTTATAAATATGCTAAGAGACATCAAAGACATTACCACCAGTTCTCTTGAAGCTCTGGATAAA
>VMDO01039448.1:0-12695 GCA_007922755.1 Pedetes capensis
GGCTATGTCCATTGTTTTGATATATCTCTCTCCTTTCTAAGACAATAATTTTTGCAGCTCATTTTTGACCTTATGTGTTTAGTTATATATTTATTACATCAGGCATAGGATGATAATTTGTGCCTTACGTTGTTCTCTAATGTATTGTAAGAACAAAGAATAAAGAATTTAACCTGTAGCTGGCTATCAGTAGTATAGTCATTTTCACAATATTAATTTTACAAATCCTGTACATGAGATATCTCTCCACCTTCTAGTGCCTTCTTCAACTTCTTTCTTGTTTTATAATTTTCATTGCAGTGGTCTTTCACAAAGTTGTTCACTATCACCAGTTTTATTCAGTATAGTACTTGATATCTTAATCAGAACAATAAAACAGGAGAGAATGGGATATAAATTGTAAAGTAAAAAATAAAAGTATTTCTATTTGCAAATGATATGACCCTATATATAAAAGACCCTATAGACACCCCCCCTCAAAATACTTTTTTCTGACAACATTTTCAGGAAAGTAACATGCTACCAAATCAACACACAAAAATCAACATATTTCTGTACACCAACAAAAAATTCCATGAAAAAGAAATCAGGAAAACAGTCTCATTTAAAATACCTCCACAACCTACCTGAGGAATGATATTTTTAAATTGTGGAGAATGAGCTAAATCAACTACCATCATCAAAGCATGTGTAACATGAATGTAGAGTTGTTTTCTTTCATTTCCTTTTCTAGTCACTTTTATGTGAATAGTATCTCTGCACTTTCAGGCTTTTCCAAATTACAATTTCATAAAGAGACACTATGAGAATTCAGTGAATTTGAAGCTATAACTATCTGTTGGTTACATTTCCTTTTACTCAGCAGTAGACAAGCAGAAGGTGAAGAAAGAAGTTATATATGTGAGTGCAATTAACCCTGATTAACATAAGATGTTAGAATCACTGCTACATATTAGAAGTAGTGAAAAATTAATTAGAAAAATCATGTTATTTTTGTTGGGTGCTGTTGAGTCAGGTCTGATTCATGGCAATTGTCTTAAGGGTTTCAATTGCTGATTGTTTCAGGATTGCTTCAGGAGTGGATTGCCATGTCCTTCTCAAAGTTTTGCAAATAGATCATGAGGAAAATCAATAACCATATCAATACTTCTTTGATGACATAGATTACTTCAAAAGGTAAGTAATTGGGGCTAAGAAGTTGGTGGTAAGCACTGAGAGCAATTTAGAATAGAGGATGAAGAATGGGATGTTAAGTAGCAACTACTACCTAAAACTAACTAGAAATGTGGGGCTCTAGCTTAGCTCAGTTGGTACAGGGCTGCTCCACACTCTCTGAGGATCCAGGTTTGATCCCCAGCACCACAAAACCAGAGGATGTTGCACCCACTCCCTAATACAATCCCCAAAACAGTCATTGAAAACCCCTATGCATGTCTATATGACTTGGACCCGACTTGATAGCACCTACTAACAATAGCTTATTCTAGTAGTATTTTTGTGTGAATTTTCATGGGTTAGAGATCACTGCCAACTGTAAGAGGATGCTGTGATGAACTGATTAGAGTAAAGGTGAAAGGTATATGATGCAATAATCAGATGCCCCACACCAATATTGCTCTAGGCAATTTTTATAGACCACTTGAAATACCTTCATCCCCTCCTTAGGATGTAGCAAATATTTCTACACAGGTGCCACAAGGACATTTCTTTCTTTCTTTCTGAGAAGTTCTCCAAGGTAATCTTTGAGATATCAGTGGAGATTAGATAGATAGATAGATAGATAGATAGATAGATAGATCGTTGTTGTTGTTGTTAGGTGCCATCGAGTTGGTATCCGACTCATAGCGACCCTCTGTACAACAAGGGAAACAGTATTGTCAGTGCTCCTCTGCTGTGCTTAGGGTTTTCAATGGCAGATTGATTTTTGGGAGGGGTTTCCAGATCCTTCTCCCAAGCCTACAGCTTCTGGTGTTCCCAGGCGGTCTCCCATCCAGGTACTAACCAGGCCCGACCCTGTTCAGCTTCCAAGATCTGACAGGATCAGATGCCACAGGGCTATGGCTGCAGGCATGTATGTATATATATATACATATATATATATATATATATATATATATATATATATATATATATATATATATATATATATATATATATATATATATATATATATATATATGTATATATATATATATATTCATGCTTATGAAAACTAAAATTCCAGGGAAATTGATTTCAATTGAACCATCACCAAACAGTTTGTTGTTGTTAGGTGTCATCAAGTCAGGTCCAACACATAGTGATCCTATGTACAAAAGAAGGAAACACTCCCTGACCCTATGCCATGCCTGGCACTATCTCAGCACTTCTCCCTTATTCCTAGGGTTTTCAATTTGGTAGAGTGCCAGTCTGAATGATGGGAGATTGTTATTGTGTATAGTTTCCCCTCTGTGTATGTCCACATGGCAGTTCTGAGGCATGGATTATAAATCTCCTCAGGACATTTTTCAGGATCAAACGCCAGTTGCAAACTTAATAACACATCCTTTTATTGGATTCCCCCTGTTTCTCATTACTTCCTCCAATCTATTTTCCCTGCCCCTGGGGTTGACTTCCCAATTAAACCACCTGGCCACAAGCATTTGTTTCAGGTTTTGATTTCTGTGAAACAAACCTAGATATAACTCAGTCTATAAATACATTTTTTGAGGAAAAAAACCGTTAGGGAAGGGGAAATGTAGGTAATTCTCACCATAGACAAGTTTGTTCTTTTACTATTACATAGAGATATTGACTTAGACTGCCTGTGATAATAGTGAATAGAATTATTCTTCACTAGGCTGTACTACAGGGGGTTGAATGGCAGCCTTCCCAAGGCCTAACCCACCAATATCTATGAGTATGGGCTTATTTGAAGATAGGATCTTTTCAGATGTAATTAAGTTAGGTGTCTGGAAGTGCAATCATCTGGATAAAGGCCTGGCTCCTGACTCTATGTACAATAAGTGATGTTATTACAAGAGAAAGAGAGAGAGAGAGAGAGACAGAGAGAGAGACAGAGAGAGAGAGAGGGAGAATGAACCTGCTTTTAAGAGAAAGGTTGCATCAATCCTTGTATTAAACACAGACACTGAAACTTTAGTTTGTTTGTTTGTTTGTTTGTTTGTTTGTTTTAAGGTACTTGGTGGGTTGAACCCAGGGTGTCACACATGCTCTGCAAGCACTCTACTACCTGGCTGCACACTTAGCCCCTTTTTCATTTTTTACATTGAGACTACATCTTGCTAAGTTGTGCAGGCTGCCTCTGGTTTCGAAATTGTGGTCATCCTGCCTCAGCCTCCCTAGTCGCTGTGATTACAGGCATGCGCCACAGAACTCTGCTCTGAAGGGAGTTTCAAAAGAGCAATATTTGATGTACTCTTTTCTTTTTCAGTACTTGAGAGTTGAACCTAGAGCCTCTCACATAATTTGCAATTGCTCTACCACTGCACTGCTCCCTTAGCCTTTTTTTTTTTTTTTTTTTTTTGAGACAGAGTCTTGCTAAGTTATGCAAGCTGCCTTTGACCTTGAACCTGTACTCCTCTGGTCTCTCTCCTGAGTTGCTGGGATTACAGGCATGAGCCATGGCGCCTGGTTAACCATACCTTATGGTACAAATGATCAATTCATGTCTCTAATTTTGACAATCCCTTTCCCAACAAGTGAGTCATTGAGAAAAAGCCACAAAAACTTATACTCCACCTTGTGCATAGAAACAGCATGAGGAGAGCAGAAGGATGTATCTCCTTCCTTACAGATATTAGCACGAGCTAATTTATACAGCTTTTTTGCACCTGTTAGGCCATTTCCTATTGATCCCTAAGCACTTAGTCTCATTCTTGAGTTCATTTTACCTGGAATATCTGGCTGGAATAGCTCATGAGGCTGAAGAGTCACTTATCAAATGTTTAATGATGGAGTTAACATGATTTCTAGGAAGAAAAGTAAGGTGGTAGAATAGATCATTTATATAAGAACTTTCCTGCCAAAAACTAACAATTAAGCAAGACCTTCTCAGCTTTATATGGAAAGTAGAGCACACAATCATTCATGGGATTAGGACTGATTATAGTCAAATATGAATAGTTTCCGTAACCTGCAAGACAAATGCGTGTGTGTGTGTGTGTGTGTGTGTGTTACTGAGGGTTGAACCCAAAGGCTCATGCTTGCAAGCTTTGTGAGTGCTGGACCACCGAAATACACCCTCAGTCCATTTTTTTTTCTTTTTTACTTTTTTTGAGACAGGCTCTCAGTAAATTACACTCACTGCCTCTGGTCTCAAACTTGTGCTCCTCCTGCCTCTGCCTCCGGAGTTGCTCGGATTACAGGCATGAGCTACTGAGCCCGGCTCTAAAAATAATTTAAAGTTGAGATGATTTTATTTGCAGAACTATTCAATGGGAAAGTATTTAAAATTTACTTAGAATAAATACTACTATGTACTAAGTCAAGTATAATCACATATAAAAACTCTTCACTGTCACAACCAAATTTTTTTGTTGTCCTTTGTTTGGGATTTGGTTTTGGTTTGGTTGGTTGATTTTGCTTTTGTTTTTTGACTAGCCCAAGCTGGCCTAGCACTCACAATGTAACCCAATCTATCATGATTCTTCTGGCTGTACTTCCAAAATGCTGGGATAACAGGTGTGTACTATCCCATTCAGTTGTTTTTATTCTTTTAGGCAACCTTCTTTCTTTCTTTCTTTTTCTTTTTTTTTCATGGTGCTGTAGATGGAACCCAGGGCTTTTTGCATGGTAGATAAGTGTTCTATCACTAAGTTACCTCTCTAGCATAACCTAAATACTTGTTCATGCAAATCATGCCAAGTATTTTGACCCAAATGAATTAAACTGATTAGCAATAGGAAATACCCCACTAAGACAATAATTCCACAGTTGTTTCTTTAAGACACTTGTCAGAACTGCGTGACTCAGCAGTAGTAATAACTCAATGGTGAGCTTATGAAAAATCAATTTTTTATGTAAGAGACTGAAAATAAGAATGCATTTTTTCAGAGAAGAAGGGATAGAAAGATTATTTGAATAAAATTATTCAAAAAGATAAAAATGACTGGATGATGCTAGAAAACTCATGTGGTCATGTATGTACCTCTGTTTATTTACTCATGTGTATGTTTTTAGATCTTTAGGAGACTTTATTATCTTGAGATGTTTGCACATTCAGCCTTGATATGCTGTGCACTAGCGATTTGACTTTGGTTAATTTAGATAACCTTTTTGAGCTTTAGCTTTCCACATCTTTGAAGTGAAAGTAAAGTATACCCTGAGTTAGTGTTTTTATGAAGATCAAATCATGTGTGTGAAATTATAAATAGAAATGAGTCGTATATCTCTAATTTACAATATTTCTTCTACTTCTAGAAAAAGGTTGGAAATGGCCATGACATGAAGTGCACGATGCAGATTGAAAAAGCTACCTTTCTATGCCCTTTTGTCTGCATTATTCATCTTCTTCCCATTTGGATGACACCATGCCATCCAACTGTGCAATGGTTCTACTCTTCAATAAAAAAAATACTCTACATAAAATGAACTTAATATATACTGCAACATGTGCTGGGAAATAAATGGAATGTGACAAGGCAGATGCTGGTTCTGCCTGGATCCTAGTGAAATCAAGATGAGATAGTGATGCCTGCAAATGAGGCCAATTGAAGGGTTAACATGCAAGACAGCCCAGGTAATTGGGGGCTTCAACAGGACTACTGCAGTCCATGCTCTGGAGATTCACAAAAGTACTGAAAAAATAGGGAGGACATACAAAAGTCAGATACACAGAGGAATTACTTTTCTTCTACAGCCAAGATCTTCAGACTGGAAGGCTCTTCTGATGTATAAATTGTTGAGTGTTTTACATGAAGAGTCAAGCTTCTCCAGAAAAATAGAGAAATAGGACCAATAAGAAACAAACAGATATATGTCAATGAGGAGCTCTTTCCTAGGAATCAGCTAGCATAATTTTGAAAACCAGGAACTTCCACAATCTGCTGTCTGGCTGCTGAGGAATTATGAAAACTAGTGGAATGAGTCAGTCAAAATTTGAAGGTTAAAGAAGGAGGAGGGCTGAAACCTCAGGATAGAAGATGAATATTTATACCTAAGTGAGAGCAAATTTGCTTTGAAAGATTGGATAATACTCACCTATATTGGTGGTGGCGATATTCTCTACTCAGTCTACCATTTCAAACGGTCATCTCTTCTAGACACACCATCACAGACAGAGATCAGAAAAAATGTTTTACTCTTTGATCTGAATATTCTTTATTTATTCATCTATCCATTAAAAATATTGTGGATTCTTCTCTGTGCCATGTATAGAACTAGAAGTTTGTGCACCTGCTAGTACTCATGTTTAATAGGTACGCTATTTCTATTTTACCTCTGAGATTTCTGTTGTGTGGGGCACTTCAATGGCATATAAGAAGTGATGCATACAAGGAACAGGTGGGATTTAAACTTTCTATGTTTCCTTTTAGAACCAAATTCCCTCTTCCTGACCAAATATTATGTATTCATTTAATTTGTTTATCGCCACAAATTTATTTCAAAATTTTAAGATAGTTTTTAGTAATTTTCAATAACCTCCTAAAATCAGAGTCCTCATGATATGGTGATTAAATATAATCTACATTTTTCAGGCCTATAGCCATACCACTATGATGTCCGAGCCTGTCAAATCTCAGAAGCTAAATCAGGTTAGGCCTGTTTAGTACCAGGATAAGAGAGTGCCTGGGAACACCAGATGCTGTAGGATTGAGAGAAGGACCTGGCAACCCACACCCAAAAAACAATCAGCTATTGAGAACCCTATGAATAGCAGAGAAGCACTGACAATAGTGTTTCTTTCTTCTGTTGTATGTAGGGTTGCTATGAGTCAGACACCAACTCTATGGCACCTAACAACAACAAGGTATTTTTCAGAACTTTCATGAGGGAAGGGGGTATTGGTAAATTTTATCTTCCCATTTGTGCCTTCTGGATGTATATTAATAGGTCATATATTTATTATGCCTTTTCCTTAGAGGTGACAATAGTCACTATAACTTCTTAGCTCATACATTTCTCCTAAATGGTTGATTTTCCTCAGAAATCTCCATTCAAATCACATTGTTGTCTGTTAAGGTTCCTGGGTTCACTGTAGAATTCCTGAATCAGAATCTTTCAGATTGAGGTCAGTGAAGCAACATTTTTAACCAGAAGTCTAATTCAATCTGACACATGCTTAAATTTTAGTATTACTATCTAAGACAGGGCTGGGATTTAGCTCAATTGGTAGAACAGTGCTCTGCAGTCTCTGAGATCTGGAGTTCCGATTCCCAGCATGTCAAAATGCGAGAAGGACGTGGCAATCCACTCCCAATGCAATCCCGAAACAGTCAGCCATTGAAAACCCTATGAGGGTCGCTATGAGTCGGATACCGATTCGACAGCACCTAACAACAACAACAACAACAACAACAACAACAACAACAACTGTCTAAGACAATCCTTGCTGTGTTTTAAGTATCTCATCCAAAACTCATATTGATTGGTATTGTGCCTATACCAAAAGATGGGACTCCTAAGAATGACTTGCCCTCTTTATGAAGGAGTTGATGCCATCACCACTGGAGTGGGCTTCTGAGGAAAGGATGTTTGACTCCCATTCTTTCTGTCAAGTGTGTTCATATGTTATTCTGCCTCTGCCATGGGACAATGCAGACAAAAGCCCCTCCTGAGTGAAAGAGCCTTGCCCTTAGACTTCTCAGCCTCTAGAACCATGAACAAATCATTATCGTTTATAAATCTGTTCTCAGTTTTTCTGTTAAAACAGCAGAAAATGAACTAAAATGATCTATACCCCAAGGTCCCTCAATCCCTGAGCCATGGACCAAACTCATGAGTCTGTGGCCTGTTAAGAACCAGGCCACACAGCAGGAGGTAAATGATAAGTGAGTCAGGGAAGCTTCATCTGTATTTACAGGTGTTCCCCATGTCTGCAGCCATAAAACCTTGGCATCAAATCCTACCTGATCTCAGAAGCTAAACAGAGCCAAACTTGCTTAGTCCTTGGATAGGATACCCTCTGGGAATACCAGGTGCTACAGGCTAGGAAGAAGGACCTGGCAATCTACTCCTGAAACAATCTGCCACTGAAAACCCTATGAATAGCAGAGAGTCATTGACAATAGTGCCAGGCATGGCACATTGTCACAGAGTGTTTCATTCTGCTGTACATAGGGTTGCTCTGCCTCCATGACACCTAACAACAACACCAACCCTGTGGGTTTGAATCATCCTGACACCACCCCTCATACTTCTAGTTCACTGAACAACTGTCTTCTCTTAAACCCTTCTACCAAAAAGGATGTGGTCCACTGCTGTGCACAAACCCATTCTCAGTGGTTAGTGGCAGCAAGCTGATCCTTTCAGACTCTGACTCATTTGATGGCTCCTGACCCCTGTGCTTGGGTCTAGCACTGGGCAAAGAGGCTCCTTCACCCTCACCACATCACATGAGGTCATATCACAACAAGGGGCATCTATCCAATTCATATTCCATGACAACTCCTTCTTCTCCCAACTCTGAGTCCTAAGACAGCCTCCACAAACTTCATAGCTCTGGTTTGCTGCTTCTTAGAACCTAAGGCAGGGCTGGGTCCTCTGCTTCCTACCCATGATACTCACTGCTTTGCTATGATCCTAAAGACAGGACTTGCTTGTTTCCTGGTTGAATTCATACCTATGGTTTTGTACAAGAAATCCCATAATCAGAATAAATAAAATCATATTTGTGTCCTAATTCAGAGACTGAAACTACAAATATAAAATCGATCTTTACTTAGTTAATGATGATTTTGTGCCTTCCAGGATAATTATGCCGCACTGGGTGTTGGTATTATGATGATTCTGCTAGCAGAAAGTCTGAGCAAATGAAATCAGTGATCAAGCTGAATTTTGCATATTATAGATTTTTGAATTTTATATTTGAATGGCACACTGACGCTTTCTAAGGAGTAAAATGCATGTTTGCCCCTCTAAAACAGGTAGGGTAATTCCAAAGAGATAATTTTCACCAGATAAACAGAGGCTAATAAAACTTTCTTTAAAAATATCTGGTATTTCACGAACTTTAAAACAACAGCAAAATTAACCTTTCAGAACAAAATATTCTTTAGTGCTATACTTTTAAAATATATGGTACTAACTGAATTGTCTCTCTTCTCTTTGCAAACTTGGAATTGTAAAAGGTACCATAAGCAACAGGATAATGGAATGTAAGTGTACTCAGCTATAGCCCTCTTGTGTGTCAGAAGCTAACTATTCTGCTAAGTAGTTCTTGGGGGAAGTTTAGCCAGCGACAAACCATATCCCACAAATTTCTAGGGATGGGGATGATTATTGCTTATCTTCTTTTGTTTCAATCTGTATCTTGTTCCCAACAGCAATAGCAAGACTAGTAAAATATATCCTAGAAAGTCAAAGTGGTCAGAAGTATCTCTGTGGTACTACTGAAGCATCATGTTCCAATTTCAGTCCAATACTTTGATACAAGTGGAACAATCAATGATTTTACTATAATACATTGGTTAAAGTGGAACACACAGGAATTTTATGGTGAAAATTGAGTTGAGTCTTAAATCAAATGTTTACAGAATGTTATAATTTGGTTTGCTGTAGTTAGGTGCCATCAAGTTGGGTTTGACCCGTAGCTGCCTTCATAGGGTTTCCAATGGTTGATTCTTTCGGAATTGTTTCAGGAGTAGATTGCCACATCCTTCTCCTGTTTTTGCAGTGCTGGGAAACAAATTAATATGGAGGAAGGATTAAATATGGGCTTCCTCTTTAATTTTCTGATGGTGATTTCTATTTTAACTGCTCTTACCTGCCTTTATTCACTTTCCTCTTTTTTTGGGGGGAGTGGGGGATGGCACAGAGTCTCCTTAAAGTGCCCATGCTGCCTGTGGCCTGTAACTTGCAATCCTCTTGCCTCAGCTTTTCCAAGTCTCTGGGATCATAGATGTGCACTATGGTGCCCAGCCGTCTTTGACTATTCGAGACAATGTGTCCTTCTCTAGCATTTAGCTCAAGATTTTCCAGCATTATCCCATTAACCAGTTCCAAATAAGGTCAAATTTCCCACCAGATACATATTTCTCTAAATTTTATAATAAAATATAAGAAATAAAAGAAGTCTTACGTGTATAAACTAACTTTATTATATAATTTACGTGTAGTCCAAGACAATTCCTCTTTATGGAATGCTGCCCAGGAAAACCAAGATGTTGGACATACTTGATTTAGAATATTGTGAAGGATTTTCTAGTACCATTGCTCTATATTCTATGCCTAAATCTGTTAAAACAATGTCAGACAAGCATGAAGAAGTAAATGACCTTACTTCAAGTGAGATGGGCTCAAGGTCTGTGGTTAATTATTGTTGCTGTTGTTGTTGCTGTTGGATGGATAAAAGGATTTGTGGGAAGTTAGTACATGTCAATATAAGGTATGTTTGCTTCCAAAACTGAAGTAAAGGAAATGATCCCTTTTAAAGAAGGCCAATTTGAGTTGAATTTTATAACATTACCCTTCACATAAAGTGACTGGAAATGAAGTGGTACTATGGTGCTTGATCTGGCCTTGAGTTGTGATGTTAGAGGTGGAAGCCAACTGTATTCACTGTCTCTGCCAGGGAGATTCTGCTCAGGTTGCATGTCAGCTACCATTGTCTTGAAACAGAAGGAGCAGAGATAAGCCCTACCTCGTTCACAGGAGTGGTCTGACCAAGATCATTGGTTTCATTTTTTACATGTAAATTTTTCACTGGTCTTCCATTTACATCTTGGTAGTAGGAGAGTTTGTGAATGTAACATTGTCTGGCATAGCTATGAAAATTCATGTCTTTAGCAGCAGAAAAATGATTTTAAAGGGCTACAATAAAATGTTTGACATTCTTTACACTATGTCAGCTTATTATTTATATTCTCAACAGAGATATAAATCCAAAGCATGGTAATATAGATTTTCTGTATTTAACAGCATAGTATGTAAGATCTAGTTATGAGCATAGTCTGAGGCACACTTGTTCCTTCTGTTTATAAATCCTTAGCTAACTGCAAGGATCTTTGCTGTTAGGTTACATGGAGTTGGGTCTGACTCATAGCAGCCCTATGTACAACAGAAGGAAAGACTCCCCAATTCTGTATCCAGCACAAGATCTTTTTCTAGTTTAGTCCCATTTTTACAGACAATGTGTCAATCCATTTAACTGAGGGTCTTCTTTTTTTTCATTGACCTGCCACTCTCCTAATCATGATGTCTTTCTCCAGGAATTGGTCCCACCTGACTATTAGTCCAAAATACATAAGATACAGTGTAGTCATTCTTGCATCCAAGGAGCACTCTGGTTGCACTTCTTCTAGGATGGATCCATTGGTTCTTTTGATAGACCATGGTAATTTCAATATTCGTCTGGAGCATCATAATTCAAAAGCATCAATTCTGCTTTCTCTCTTATTCACTTGTATAGCTTTCATAATCATTTGATGCAACTGAAAATATGGCATGAATCAGGTGCACCTTTATCTTTACTATTAAATATTTTTAAAAGGTCTTTTGCAATAGCTTTTCCCAATGAAATATGTCTTTTGATTTCTTGACTCCTGAATTGGTGTTGACTACAGAACCACATAAAGCAAAACTTTGGACAATCTCAATCTATTCTCCATTTACCATGAAGTTGTTTACTAAGACAGTTGTAAGGATTTTTGTTTTCCTGATGTTGAAATGAAATCTGTAGTGAAGGCTGTGTACTTTGATCTTCATCAGTAAATTTTTCAAATCCTCTAAATGTATATGCTAGGATTTGGCTCAGTTGGTAGAGCACTGCACTGCAGTCTCTGAGGTCCCGAGTTCAATTCCCAGCACCGCAAAAATGGGAGAAGGGCCTGGCAATCCACTCCCAAGGCAATCCCAAAACAGTCAGCCATTGAAAACCCTATGAGGGTCGCTATGAGTCACATACCGACTCGACGGCACCTAACAATAACAACAAAATGTATATAATTATATAATTCTAGAGGTATACACATACATATACACACACTCACTTTCCTAACTTGCAATCTTGGAAGAAATAAGATATATATTTTTTGAAGATGGTATACACATTATAATGTAGTCTTTCAAAGCATTGTTACTGTTATTATAAAGTTTTGCCTACAAACACTGCTATATTCCTAAAGGTAGATGTTAAGGATTGGAGTAATAAAATATTTAATTTCCAGTAGTGACAAATTTCATGTATTTTTAATAGTGACATAATTTTCAATGTATTTTTTAAAAGTGACATAATTTCCTTATAAAATAAAATACATAATATCATGCTGTCTAATATCATTATACTACTTTTATATAAATTTTAACTAATAAGGGAAAACAATCCAGTGTCATATGTTGATGGAAGTACAGTTTCAGTTTCATTACAACAAAATCCAGGCTGCCTTGTCTAAATGTCAGAGAAAAATAGCTTGTCCTGAAGCCAAAGTACAGCATTCTACTACTTTTTTCTAAATGCTAGTCAATATCATAAGAGTTTACATCATTCCTGAAGTTGTGTTTTTAGTTTCTTTACTGAAGTTATTAGAAGTTATAAA
>VMDO01039449.1:0-12674 GCA_007922755.1 Pedetes capensis
CCCCATCTAAGTCTTCTCTATCTTTTACTTTGTAATATTTTTCTATATGTCCTTGGGTTCCAGTTCTGTTTAAGATAGAAACTTTTCCTGTAGTGATCTTTGTTTTTGTCTTGTTAGAACAATTGCATGCATTTTCTAGACCACTTATATTGACACCATTCTTATCTTTTTTTTCCCCCTTTTATTTTGATCCGACCTTTGAATAGGATTTTTCCTTCTTATAATTTTGATTCAGCTCCCAAATATGAGTGAGAACATGTGGTGTTTCTCTTTGTGAGCTTGTGTTCGTTCACTTATGATTTTGATTTCTGCCTTATCCATCACACTGTTGTTAGGGGCCATCAAATCGGTATCTGACTCATAAAAATCCTATTACAACAGACGAAACACTATTGTCAGTGCTTCTCTGCTGTTCATAGGGTCTCCAATGGCTGATTAATTTTGGGGGGTGGGTTGCTGGGTCCTTCTCCCAAGCCTACAGCACCGGTTTTCCTAGGCGGTCTCCCATCCAAGTATTAACCAGGCCTGACCCTGCTTAGCTTCCAAGATCTGATGCCCCAGTGGTACGGCTGCAGACATCACACCATAAGGAACAGCAGTCAGAAACTTACACATTGTTGATCTCCATGGACCTTTTGTTTAACACAGTGCTTGGCACATAATGCCTCAGTTTGGCTAACATATATAAGCAAGGGGTGATACTCAATGACCTCTAATGTCCATTACAGATCTAAGAAGAACTGCAGGATTCTCTGTTAAGCTGGAGATTAGTGAAGCCCAGTTATAAAGGTGGCAGCAAACTGCTCTGTTGGGCTTGCTATGATGTGAAATGTTGTGTCCCCCACAAAACTCAGGTGTTGAAATCTTAACCCCCAAGATGATGATATGAGGAGGTGGGGAGCCACTGGGTGTGATGAGATCATGAAGGCTGAATCTTCATTAGTGGGATTAATGCCTTCTCAAAGGAGACTTCAAGAGCCAGGTATGGTGGTGCACACCTGTAACCCCAGCACTCAGGAGGTTAAGGCAGGAGGATTGCAAGTTTCAGGCCAGTCTGGGCTATATAGTGAGACCGTGTCTCAAACCAAAGAGGGAGAGTGGAAGGTATGGAAGAAGGGAGAGACAGAGAGAAAGAGACAAACAGACAGTGAGGAAGGGAGGGAGGGAGACAGAGAAAGGGAGACAGACAGAGAAAGTATGCTCAGAATTTTGACAATTTTTACTGTATAGAAATGGTAAATATTTGAGGCGATAAATATACTTTAACCTGATTTAAACATTGCACAATGTACACATGTATCAAAACACAACACAGTACTTCATAAGTATGTACAATGTTATGTTTTATGTGTCAGCTAAAAATAAATTTAAAAATACAACAAAATAGATTTTAAAAGTGTACCTTGAAGAGATGCCTTGTCCTATCCACCATAAAAAGGTGCCTTTTATGAACCAGGAAGCAGAGCCACGACCCATACTGAATTTGCCAGCATCTTGATCTTAGACTTCTCAGCCTCCCGAACAGTGAAAGACCCTTCTATTATTTGTAAACTGCCCAAGAGTACAGTATTTTGTTATAGTAGCTCAATATGACCGAGATTGGGAATTTAGCCTCAAGAGGTCTGTGGGGGGGAGAAGCACTGGATAAAAAATTCTTCACTTTTGCATGTGACCTAAAATTAATGAGAAAAATGCTTCACAAGATAGGCTTTTCACAGGATTGGTGAGTTTAAAATTAATGCAGGACTACTTTGTAAAAATAAGCTTCAGAAATATAGCACAACCTGCACCACTATGGAAGACTTCAAGCTCATTTCCATACCTGGTTGAATGAACAGCAGTTGCTATAAACAGGCAGAGGCAAACAAAACAAAAACCCTTCTTCACTTCTTACTAATTCCCTTCTAACTTTTTAACTGCCTGCCTTCCAGGTTTTGTTGAATTTTTTTCCAGGTCTGAGGACTGAAACCAGGGCTTCACATAGACAAGGAAAGCACTCTACTACTGAACTACACCCCTAGCCCAAGATTAGCTTACTTGTTAAACCTCTATGTTCTTTACTTCCAAAATAGTCTCAGAACTCACCAATGGAATCACACATTAGATATGCCACTCAGTATCACTATGGACTGAATGTTGATGTCCTTCCAAAAATTCCTATGTTGAAATCCTAACACCCGATGTGATGGTTTTAGGAGGTGGTATCTTTGGGAGGTGATTGGGTCATGAGGGAAAAGCCTGCATGAATGGTATAAGTGCCCTTATAAAAGAGGCTTCAGAGAGCTCTCTCCCCATTTCCACACTTCCGCCATCAGAGGACACATCATCTATGAGCCAGCAAGTGGGCCTTCACCTGACACTGAATCTGGTGGCAGAATGATCTTGGACTTTCCAGACTCCAGAACCTTGGGAAACAAATGTTTGTTGCTTAAGCTTCTGAGTCTATGTCATACCTGTTAAGGAAGCCAGAACTGACAGGACAGGTATTGAATACTTGCACTATCCTGGGCACTGTTCTAAGTTCATTACCGTTAGCGGTAACACAGCATAGTATCAGCTCTGGAGCCAGACTATCAGGTTCATGGTTCAGCTGTATCACTTCCTACCTCTTGATTTTGGACAAGTTGGTTAACTTCTGTGTCTCAATTTCTCCATTTGTAAAGAAGGATGATAATGAAAATGGTGCTGAAAATCCTGTCTTATAGGAATTCTGTAAAAGGATTAAAACAATATATGTAAAATATTTCAAATGGTGCCTGTTCTATAGTAAACGTTGTTGTTAGGTGCCATCGAGTGGGTGTCCGACTCATAGCAACCCTCTGTACAACAGGGGAAACACTATTGTCAGTGCTTCTCTGCTATTCATAGGGTTTTCAATGGCAGATTGATTTTTGGGAGGGGGTTGCCAGGTCCTTCTCCCAAGCCTACAGCACCTGGTGTTCCCAGGCGGTCTCCCATCCAAGTAATAACCGGGTCCGACCCTGCTTTGCTTCCAAGGTCTGACAGGATCAGACGCCACAGTGGTATGGCTATAGGCATAGTAAACATTATGTGTATATATATACACACAGACATGGATCTGTAACATATAAACACATATAGAATAAAAATTGTTGTCACTGTTGTCAGGTACCATCGAGTTGGGTTCAACTCATAGTGACCCTATGTACAGCAGAATGAAACCCTTCCTGACCCTGTCTGAGGCACATGATCTTTTTTATGTTTAAGCCCATTGTTGCACACACTGTGTCAATCCATCTAGGTGAGGGTCTTCCTTTTCCTCACTGACCTGCCACTCTTTCAAGCATGATTTCCTTCTCCAAGGATTGGTCCCTCCTGACAACATGTCCAAAATACAGAAGACTTGATCTAGCCATCCTTGCTTCCAAGGAGCACTCTGGTTGTACTTCTAGTATGGATCTGTTGGTTCTTTCGGGAGTCCCTCGTATATTCAATATTTGTCTCCAGCATGTATATATATGTACATATATATATGTGTGTGTGTGTGTGTGTGTGTGTGTGTGTGTGTATAAATATTTGTATACATACATATATACTTAAAGTTCTATCAAGAAGGTACTCATTATGCTCGTTTTACAAATTAAGAAATAGAGGTTCAGGAAGGGCAAGTAGTTCCTTAAGGTCACACAGCCTTCCCTCCTAATTACTATGCAACATTGCTTCTGTTTGTGTTTGCTATGTTTTTATTTGTTATGCTTTAAGTAAACATTTTGTTTTAAAAGTTTTTGACTTACAGAAGAGTGCTAAAAATAGTTCATAGAGTTCTCATATACCTTATACCCATGTTCCCTTAATATTAAATACTTACATAACTATCTACATTTACTACAAGAAAGAAACTATTTTGTTGATTATTTTTCCATCTTGTTGAAGTATACCTAATATGCAAGATTGTATATGTTTAAAATATACATGAGTTTGAATATATGTATCCACCCTGATGGTATCAAGTTAATCAAGGTAATAAACATATCTACCATGTTTTCTCATTGAATTATATACATTAAACATGTGCAGTTTTTCATATGTTGATCATATATTGACAAAGTGACTCAAAAACAAGTGAGGCCAGACACAGTGGCACATACCTGTAATTCCAGCAACTTGGGAGGCAAAAGGAGGAAGACTGTGAGTTCAAGGCCATAGACAGCCTGCATAAGTTATTGAGACCCTGAATCAAAATAAAAACTAAAAATGGGCTGGATGTGTAGTTCAGTGGTAGGGCACTTGCAAAGCATGTATGAGACCCTGGGTTCAACCCCCAGTACTGCCAAAAAAAAAAAAATAACCCACAAGTGAGAAATCAACATTAGTTCTGTGTCACTATTAACTATTAGCCTGCAGCTGTCACTCTGTGGCGTCCAGTCCCATCAGATCTTGGAAGCTAAGCAGGGTCGGGCCTGGTTAGTACTTGGATGGGAGACTGTCTGGAAACACCAGGTGCTGTAGGCTTGGGAGAAGGACCCAGCAACCCATTCCCCACAAAAATAAATCTGCCATTGAAAACCCTATGAATAGCAAAGAAGCACTGACAATAGTGTTTCTTTCGCCTGTTGTACGTATGGTCGTGATGAATTAGATACCCACTCAACAGCACCTAACAACAACACATTAACTATTAACTAAATTATAGACCATAAACTATTATTAAATATAAACTAAAATATGGACTTTCTTTGCATTTTTTCCATTTCTCTACTAGTATATTAAAAACTATTTTTTGGTTCCAGGAATCCCAATCCAAGATTTTACATTGCATGTAGACCTATTGCTTCTTGATATTTATTGAGCAACTATCATGGGCCAGACCCTATATTAGGCATTGTTGTTGTTGTTGTTGTTAGGTGCCGTCGAGTCGGTATCCGACTCATGGCGACCCTCATAAGGGTTTCAATGGCTGACTGTTTTGGGATTGACTTGGGAGTGGATTGCCAGGCCCTTCTCCCATATTAGGCATTAGGGATAGAGAAATGGGTAAGAAACTATTCTAGCCAGGTGGGGTGACACACCTATAATCTCAGTGACTCAGGAGGCAGAGGAGGAGGATTACAGTTTTGACGACAGAGATAGCCTGCATAACTTACAGAGACCCTGTTTTAAGATAAAAAATAAAAACTGGGCTGAGGGTGCAGCCCAGGGATAGAGCACTTGCAAAATATGTGTGAGGCCCTGCGTCCAATCCCAAAGTACCACAATAAATAAATAAATACCAAGACAAACAAACAAAAAATCTGTTCCTGCCCTCAAGCTCGCAGTTTATTCAGGAAGAAAAATGCCCACTCTCAGTTACAATACGTGGGAGCCAGTGCAATTGTACTTAAGCACTGAGGGTTATGGGGTGCTATGGTTTGGATTTGGTTTGAATGTGGCTCCCAAGATTTGTGCTTCTCAGTGCAGCAATATGAGAGGTGGTGGAATCTTTAAGACGTGGAGCCCAGTGGGAAGTCATTGGAGTTGCTGCCCTTTGAAAGGGTTAAGTGTATTGTTATAAAAGAGCAAGGTTGGTGCCAGGCACGGTGGCGCATGCTTGTAATCCCACCAACTCAGGAGGCAGAGGCAGGAGGATCGCAAGTTCGAGATCGGAGGCAGTCTGCGTAATTTAGCGAGACCCTGTCTCAAAAAAAGTAAAAAGAAAAAATGGGCTGGGGACGCAGCTCAGTGGTCCAGCACTTGCAAAGCATGCAGGCGGGAGGCCCTGGGTTCAACCCCCAGTATCGGAAAAAAAAAAAAAAAAAAAAAAAAAGAGCAAGGCTGGTGCCTCCTAGTTCTCTCTGGCTTCTTGTCTTGCCATGTGATTTTCCCTCTCACACACAGTCCCACTATGTTGCCATCCTCCATGAAATGATGTGACCAAAAGGGCCCTCACCAGAGGGTGAACTGGATGGGGCCACCTGATCTTGGACTTTCAGTCTCTAAAATTGTGAGTTAAATAAGTTACTTTTCTTTACAAATTATCCAGCCTCAGGTAATTTGTTGTAGCAATGGAAAGTGGATTAATATGTGGGGACACCAATAAAGAACAGCTGATTCAGACTGGGATATTCAAGTTGAGCCCTATGAGACAAGTAGGACTTATCCAGGCAAAATCAGGGTATGTGTGTGACTGGAGTGCAGGTGGGGGTGATGCAAATAGAATTCAAGCTAGAAAATAATCATGTGCAGAGACACAGACCTGAGAGAATATGGCCTAAATTGGAAACTACTCTTTCTGCCAAGATTTCACTGAAAACAACAAAATTCCCATGTTTACTACAATCTTCTACCCCAGAGCTTAACTCTCCTTGGCCTTCTAGCCCTTCCTATACTTTAATGGCTGCCCTTCCTCCCACACCACTCCACTCTCTTTTAGTTGCACTCGCTCCCCAACTGAGCTCATGTTGACCCATGTCAGGACAGACCTCATAATTCTCCTAGCCAATCTCTGGAAAAAGTCTACTTATCCTAATCTCAAGTAAAAGTCAGGCACTAGTTCATTTTGCCATAATTTTCTGCAAATCTTGCAAGGCCTCAACTGCATGAGAGATGGCAAGAACGTGACCTTTGGAGTCAGGTGGACATTAGTTTGAATCCTGATTCCCCCACTTACCATATCTATAATATCTATAACCTTGGACAAGGTACTTACCAGCTTAAATCAGTTTCTTCTGTAAAATAGGAATAATAATACTAATCTACCTCTGGTGAAGGTTAAAAACAATATAGCTAGCTGGGCACAGTGGCACAAGCCTATAATCTCAGTGACTCAGGAGGCAGAGGCAGGAGGATCACAATTTGGAGACCAGAGGCAGTCTGTGTAATTTAGCGAGACCCTGTCTCAAAAAGTAAAACAAAACAAAACAAAACAAAAAAAGGGCTGGGGGTGCAGCTCAGTGGTACAGCACTTGCAAAGCATGCAAGCACAAGGCCCTGGGTTCAACCCCCAGTGATGCTATATATCTATATTTATATCTATATCTATCTATCTATCTATCTATCTATCTATCTATCTATCTATCTATCTATATGTTCTTGCTGTAGTACCTAACACATAATAGGTGCTCAATCATTGGTTTTATCACTGACTAACTTTTCATTTATTACTAGGTGAATCTTCGGGGTTTTGTGTACAGGATCTACTTCAAATCTGTTCATTTTTCTCAGCCTGTAATTCTCATTTTCTTCTTTTGTCTCTTATGTTCTTGGTTCTCTTCCTACTTCTTTAAGTCTCTTGCATTACTTTTACTGATTCTTCTTTCTCTTATTTCCTAAGTGTAGGCATTCTCTGAACATCCTGTGCTCAATCCAGGTGCTGTGGCACACATCTATCATCCCAGCAACTCGAGAGGCTAAGTCAGGAGGATTGCAAGTTTGAGGCCAGAGGCAGACTGAAAACTTAGTGATACGCTGTCTGCACATGCAGCTCAGTGGTAGAGTACTTAAAAATTATGCATGAGGCCCTGGGTTTAACCCCAGTACTGAAAAAAACATCCTATGCTGAAAAGTCTTTTTCTGCATTATCTTTCTTCGCAATTTCATTTCAGGTTTATGTAAATAATTTTGAGAAGTGTATCCTTGGTCCAACCTTTTCACTTAGGTCCAGATTTGATTCCCAGACTCCCAATTGGCCATCTTCACTTGATGTTCCAAGGGCCCTGAATATCTATTATATGTTAAAGTCATTGTATGGAAGGAGAAATATCTTTTCCCTGTCCATTTCTAGGTCCATGACTGAGACCCCTATAACAAGACAGAGTAACAAGAGAAAAAACATTCAAATATATTTGGTAAGTTTTATGTGACACAGGAGCTTTCATAAAGAAATGAAGATGCAGTGAAATGGGTAAAACTGTGTATATGTATATATGTATATATATACATATATATGTATACATATTTTTTGCAGTACTATGGGCTGGGATTTAGCTCAGTGGGTAGAGCACTGTGCTGCAGTCTCTGAGGTTCAATTCCCAGCACTGCAAAAATGGGAGAAGGGCCTGGCAATCCACTCCCAAGGCAATCCTGAAATAGTCAGCTATTGAAAACCCTATGAGGGTCGTTATGAGTTGGATACTGACTCGACGGCACCTAACAACAACAACAACAACAACAACAACAACAACAACAACAACAGGGGGTTGAACCCAGGGCCACGTGGATGCTAAGCAAGTGCTGTACCACTGACCTGCACTCTAAGCCCCTTTTCTATTTTTTATGTTGAGACAGGGTCTCACTAATTTACACAGATTGCCTCTGGTCTTGAACTCTTGATGCTCCTGCCTCAGCCTCTCAGGTAGCTGGGATTATTGGCATGTGCCACCTTGGCCAGCCTTAAGTCTGTGTATTTTTATGCTAGGTTTGATAAAGAAGTAGATAATGGTGAAGTATGGTTGGATAAGGGCTGGGATTTAGCTCAGTGGGTAGAGCGCTGCGTTGCAGTCTCTGAGGCCCAGAGTTCAATTCCCAGCACCGCAAAAATGGGAGAAGGACCTGGTAATCCACTCCCAAGGCAATCCCGAAGCACTCAGTCATTGAAAACCCTATGAGGGTCGCTATGAGTCGGATACCGACTCGACGGCACCTAACAACAACAACAACATGGTTGGATAAAACAGTGTGATCTAATAGTAACAAACTAGGAGGAATATAGAAAGGCCTATTCCAATTTTTTTCTGTGTTCCTCTGTCTTCAGCGATAATAATGTTCCTTTCCTCTGGGACAAGGCTGTCCCTTCTAGAGTAAAAGTCTTATGACCTGCTTCATGAAAATTTCAGAAAATCCCTCCTAGGTGTTATGACCTCTTCAGGGGAGAAGGGGAAGAGGAAGAGGCAGCTTATACAATTTAGCAAGACTCTCAAGATAAAAATATTTAAAATAAAAGAGCTATGGGGAAGCTCTATGATAGAGCACTTGGTTAGTATGCACAAGGCCCTGGGCTCAAACCCCTAGTAGTAAGACAAGCTAGGGAGAAGGACCCAGCAGCCCACTCCTAAAATAATTAGCCATTGAAAACCCTATGAGTAGCAGAAAAGAACTGTCAAATATAGTGCCAGAAAATGAGCACCCCGCCAGACTGGAAGGCACTCAAGAAATGACTGTTGTCTCCTCAAAGTAGAGTCTGCTTTAATGACTAGAATGGAGTAAAGCACAGGCACCTCCATTTGCAGATATGGCACTACTCAAAATGGGAAGAATCACAGTGCCTGCAACAATGGCCTCAAACATAAAAAGATCACATGCATGCATAGTGTCAGGCAGTGTTTCATTCTGTTGTACATGGGGCCACTATGAGTCATATCTGACTTGATGACACTTAAAAACAACAAATACACACACACACACACACACACACACACACACACACACACACACACACACACAGGTTTACCCTGTTCCCTGGAGCATTTTTCTTTATGAAGGCTCTTGCATCTGCTGTTTTCTCTAATGCCAAGATGCGGTATTTTGGAGTAGTGCATTCTGAACCTCATCACCATCATCATTTCCAACTCTGCCCACCACTCCCACGTCTATAAAAAAATTTATTAGTAATTTTAATGTACAAATTGATGGGTCTCACTGTGGCATTTCTATATATGTATTTCATTGTACGTTGCGCATGTAACTTCCCCCTTACCCTCTCATGACCCTCCTGCCCATACCTCCCCCACCCATGGTCTCCTTTCTACTTGTATGCCTTTTTATGAGAATATTTATCTATCTATGTGCATCCTGATTTTGATATAAGTCCAAATTTTTTTCTATAGTGAGCTACCTTTTTACATTCTCAGCTGTATTACATGAGTGATCTAGTGTGTTTGCCTCATTCCCAGCATTTGGTATTACTATTTTTTATTTTAGCTATTCTGGTAGGTTTTTTTCTATCTTCCCCTATTTTTCCAACATACTCATGAAGTTGTGCGGTTTATATTCATATTGACCTTTGCCCCTTCATCTCTCCTCATTGACCCTCCTCCCTCTCCCATCTTCTCCAGTCTTCACTTCCCTCTGCTAGATCCCTCCCTCTTCCTTTCCACTCCTAAAATTGTCCCTTCTATGCTAAGTTTAATTGTGTATTTTTTCCTTCATTTAAGTTTGATTCAGCACTCACATATGAGTGAGAACATGTGGTATTTCTCTTTTTGGGCTTGTGTTTGTTCACTTAAGATGATATTCTCCAGTTCCATCCATTTTGCTCAAATGACATTATTTCATTTTTATAATTGCTGAGTAGTATTCCATTGTGTATAAGTACCATAATATTTTATCCATTCTTCTGTTGATGGGCACTTTGCTTGATTCCACATCCTTGCTATTGTGAAAAGTGCTGCATTGAACATGGAGATGCAGGTGTCTCGGTGGTATGATGACCCATCTTCCTTTGGGTAAATTCCCAGTAGTGTTATAGCTGGGTCATATGGCAGTTCTAGTTTTAGTTTTCTGAGGTATCTCCATATTGATTTCCAAAGTGGTTGAACAATTTGCAGCCCCACCAACAGTGTAAGAGGGTTCCGTTTTCTCCTCAACCTCCCCAGCATTTGTTGTTATTTGCTTTATTGATCTTGGCCATTCTTACTGGAGTTAGGTGGAATCTCAGAGTTATTTTGATTTGCATGTCCCTAATTGAGCACATTTTCATGTGCTTCATATCCTTATGAACTTCTTCATTTGAGAACTGTCTGTTCAGTTCCTTTGCCCACTTGTGTATTGGATTATTTATTGCCTTGGGATTTACTTTCTTGAATTCTTTATAAATTCTGGAAATTAGTCCTCTGTCAGATGCGTAGGATGTGAAGATTTTCTCCCATTCAGTGGGATCTTCCTTAACTCTGTTGATTGCTTCCTTTGCTGTACAAAAGCTTTTTAATTTCTTGTAATCCCATTTACCTATTATTGTTGCTATTTCCTGAGCAATTGGAGTCTTATTAAGGAAATGCTTTCCTATGCCTATATGTTGGACCATATTGCCTATCTTTTCTTCTAGTAATTTTAAGGTTTCTGGCTTTATGTTGAAGTCTTTTACCCACTTCAAGTTAACTTTCATGCATATTGAGAGGTGTGGGCCTGTTTTCATTTTTATGCAGGTGGAAATCCAATTTTCCCAGCACCATTTGTTGAAGAGGCTATCCTTTCTCCAATTTGCCTGCTTTGCTCCTTTGTCAAAGATCAGGTAGCAATAAATGTGTCTTTGGGTCCTCAATTCTGTTCACTGATCTTCAGGTCTATTTTCATGCCAGTACCAAGCTGTTTTGTTACTATAGCCCTATAGTAAAAGTCAGGGATTGTGATCCTGCCTGCGCTAGTTTTGCAGCTTAAGAGTATTTTGGCTATAAGTGGTCTCTTGTTTTTCCATATGACTTTTTCCACCCCCACTTTAAACCTGTTCCTTTACACTGCTTTATGCCTGTTAATGGCTTCACCATCTTTTTAGACCTTGGCCTTAACACTCAACATATGAAGGCTCTAGAAAACTACCCTGCCCTTTCGTCATGTCCATTCTCACTGTCATCTATCAGGTTCCCACTGCAGAGAGGCCATCCAGTGCCAGGACTAGGCTGTTTGGGTACTGTCTTATCCAGAGTATTCCTTTCTCCTGATATCCAGATTGCTAGATAGACAATTCAGAAATCTGCTGGAATGATGAGTTTAAAACATAGGTAGGAGAATAGGCGTGAAGGATGTTTGATTCCAGCTGTGATGAAGGCCAAGGAATTATCCTTGTTTTGCAGCAAATGATACCTTTTTAAAGAGAGGATTGCAACCCATAGATTCAATCATTCCACCACCACCCCCATATGGAGCAAGAAACACATTATCAAACTATGCTCTTGGGACATTGTGCTTCAATGATGAGTTCCACTGAGAAACATTGAGAGTGTTAACATAACTGGATACTCACAGTAGAGTTGACAGTACCTGCTTCCATTACAAGTTGATTTAATCAGTTGACCTCTCAAAAAAGCAATCTTAATGTGACCAGGCAATTCCACTCTTAGAACATTATACCCTAGGGAAACTCTCACACATTTTTCCAAAGACATGTAAAAGATTACTTTTAGTAGCAAACTGCTCCAAATTAGACATAACCCAAATACCCATCAATAATGGAAAAGATTAATAAATTATGGTATATTCATACAATAGAACACCAACAATGAAAACAATGATCTGCATGCACACTAAAAACCATAGATAAATCCCAGAAACAATGTTGAACAAAGTCAGTCAAACACATGTAAAACAATTCCACTTATGGGGAGTTCCAAGCCAGGTAAAAATAATATATTATTTGGAGACAAACACGTGATATAAAAGCATTAAAGGTAAGTAAGGAATAAATAGCACAAAATTCAGGAGAGTGGTTATCTCCTGGTAAGTGGAGGAGGAGCATGGAGGGCTTTTAAAGGCATTCTATTGTTTTGAGATGGGTGGTGGACACACAGATTTCCATTTAATTATTATTCTTTAAAATGTGCTGTTGGAATGGGAAAAAATCTTCACATTTTATACATCTGACAAAGGTCTAATTACTAGAATTTATAAAGAACTCAAGAAAAAAAAACCCAAAAACCAAACAACCCAATACACAAATGGGCAAAGGAACTGAGTAGACAGTTCTCAAATGAAGAGGTCCATAAAGCCATGAAACACATGAAAAAGTGCTCAATATCCCTAGCCAT
>VMDO01039450.1:0-12673 GCA_007922755.1 Pedetes capensis
TTATCAATCTGCTATTATGGCTCAGATTTGTTTTATGGAGAAATTCAGAATATTATTATACTTGCTTTTGTTGAATTATTGTATCTTTTATGATATAATTATCTTATATATTTTTATTTTATCCCAATTATGCTATACAAATCAATTTGGAAAATGTTCAATGCCTTTGAGATGATTGTAAAGATTTTTAAAGGAAAGGGCTCTTGGTGGCATAAGGCACCATATAAAAACTCAAACAAGACAGTTAGAGGGAAAGGCCTTGCCAGTCCAATCATTCCAGCTACCCAATCCTGGATATTCCATCCATGGGAATGAACACCTTATGGAGCAGATAAACTTCCCAGCTAAACTGGGCCAAGTCACCCACAGCAGCAGTATCTACCACATGCTGGACATTGTTTGAGATAGTGGGATTATAGCTTGAAGAAGAAGAGGAAGAGGAGGAGGAGGAGAAAGGAGGCGGCGGAGGAGGGGAGAGAAGAAGACAATGAAGACAATGACTACTACAATGACGACAATGACGACGACGATGATGATGACGACGACGACGACGAAGAAGAAGAGGAAGAAGAGAAGAAGAAAAAGGAGAGGGAGGAGGAGGAGAAGGAGAAAACGAAGAATAATATTGATGACTGGATATTTCACTAGGACACAAAGGAATTGTTGCTATAGGATTTGTGTAACTATTATTTTAAAATAATTTTTACTATCTGAAAGTGGCTGGGTTAGATTTTGCTTTGAATGACTAAATATTTTCAATATAAAAATATATAAAGCAGAACTTTAGTATCATGTTGAATACACTTAATTTATACTGCACATGAAAAAATACAGACATGTTAATATGCCTTAATTAACTAACAATGTTTTGTCTTGGCTTTGGAGTATATTTCAAAATGTGAGTACCTAGTAACAAAAATGAAATGACCATTTCTTTTGGTTGTGATTATTAGACAATCAGTATTGTAAGTGTGAATACATGATGGAATATTAGCATACATTCAAAAAGACTCAAGAGAAAGTATAGAAGTCTAAATATTATTTCATGAGATAATACTAAGAAGTAGGATATGAAATGTTACAGTACTATTCTACATCTTCATATGAATTCATTTGTGTAATGACCAGGAATGAAGCTGAAAAAATGACAGATTTGATGTTTTAGGGAGGCATTTCCTTTACTGTTAAATCCATGTACAATTACTAACAATCAGAAAAAAAACGAACAATTAAAAATAGACAAACTGGGAGTGTTTGTCAGACCTGTAATTACAGCACTCTGGAGGCACAGGCAAGAGGATAGAGAGTTTGAGGCTAGCCCAGACTACATAGTGAGATCCTGTATCAAAAAACAAAGAATGAAGAAAGAAAGAAAGAGTGGGAGGGAAAGAAAAGAAAGAAAGGAAGAAAAGAAAAGAGAAAGAAAGAAAGTACGTAGGTAGGAAGGAAGGAGGGGAAGGAAGGAAGGAAGGAAGGAAGGAAGGAAGGAAGGAAGGAAGGAAGGAAGGAAGAAAGAAAGAAAGAAAGAAAGGGAACTAACGAAAAGAATAAAGAAAGAAAAAGAAAGGAAAGAAAGAAGGAAGGAAAGAAGGAAGGAAAAGAAAAGGAAGGAAAGAAGGGAAGGAATATAGAAAAGAAGAAGAAAGAAAAAAGGAAGGAAAGAAAGAAAGAAGGAAGGAAAGAAAGAAAGAAAGAAAGAAAGAAAGAAAGGAAGGAAGGAAAGTGCATTTGGTTATTTCCTGTGGCGTCTAATCCTGTCAGATCTCCGAAGCTAAGCAGGGTCAGGCCTGGTTAGTACCTGGATGGGAGACCACCTGGGAACACCAGGTGCTGTAGTCTTGGGAGAAGATCCTGGCAACCCACTCCCCCAAAATCAATCTGCTATTGAAAACCATATGAATAGCAGAGAAGCACTGCAATAGTGTTTTGCCTGTTGTTCGTAGAGTCCCTATGAGTCAGATACCAACTGAATGGCACCTAACAATTCTTTTCCTTGTATGTGGCAAGAGTGAAAATTTACCATGAATGTTCTGAGTCTACTCTTAGGAAAATTGACTTTAACAACTTAAGAAGGGGATAAATTTGCTGCAGAAAACCATACTTAATACCTGGTTTTGCCCACTTCTAGTACCTGCTTCATAATTTATGTGATCCTGTATTCTTACCTTAATCTCTTTCACTCTTAGCTGGCATGCATGAAACACAGAGCATATTCATGTCTGAAATGCCAAACATGCACACTTTTGCTATTGACTACACATAATAATGCATTAAATTGTACAATGTCATAGGGATATTTATTTTATTTTCTGGGCAAAATCACTTGCCAGAATTCCTGTGCCATAGTGCAGTGTACCTGATCTACATGTTTGCATGCTCCATTTGTTTTGGTTTCCTACTACCAGGTAAGTTTTACTTTGTATGCAATTCCTGACACTAAGTTCTCTCCCACACATCTAGAGATCATTAACTCTATGAATGAGAATGGCTGACTTAGACCAATATTTTTGCACCAATATTGTCGTACCACCTGCCCCTTTTCTCTCTATTCTGCTTGCTTCCCAATAATTCCACCCACTCCTGTAATGTCCACTTAAATTCTTCCCTTTAATTGCACCCACCAGGGAGCAGAAACATAGTAAAAGCCCTACACATGGAGACACATTATTAAGGAAATGTTTAATAGAATCCTTCTGCCACATTCTTTTTCTTTGAATCTTGGGTCATGTTTTAGAACAGCTTGGTGGTGAAGGGGCCCAGGTGATCTTTCAGACAATTACATCACTAAAAGTGGAGTTGATGAGAGACAGGCACACGTTCCATTTTATCTTTATTGCTTCTGGGTTTTCCTCACAAATTTTAGTCTCTCCTTGTGAATACCAGTTTGCTATTGTACTTCTCACTTCAAGTCCATCTTTCCTTATTGACAATTGGCCCTGCTAACTTCAGGCACAATATAAGATGCAGAAACAGGAGTCTTACAAAGACTATTTAAGCAGCTTCCACACTTGCAGGAAACATATTATCAGAAAAGATCCTTTATTCTCTATCATTGCTAGTGGTTTTGCTTGTCTGATCAAGCTTTGACTTATACATTATTTGTTATTACTGGCTTCTAAGATGGTCCCCACCGCCTGGTACTCCTTTCCTCCCTGCTTCCAAGAAGTCCCTCTTTCCCATTCTGAATTTGCTTGCTATGGGGTAGAGATAGCTGCTACATTCTGAACAATGCTATGGGGAAGTTCATATTTTAAGATACTGAGGCCTCCTGCCTGGAGCTCTGTGAGTTTCGAAGCAGATCCTCCAGTCCCAATTTAGACTGAGGTGCCTGCAGCTCCAGCCAAAATGGTGATTACAACCTCATGAGGTACTGTGAGCCAGAACCATACAATTTACTCAATCCCAAACTGTGGAATTTCACAAACTGTAAAATGGTAAATATTTGTGGTTTAAGTCACTAAATTTGGAGAGACTTTTTTATGTAAGAATAGATAAGAAACTATCCAAATGTCACTTAGCCCAAAGTCTAAATGCAAAATTCATATATTTCAGAAATCATAGACATTGTGTCAGTTTTTAAACATACTGCTTATTCACCAAAAGAGCTCTCAGAATCATCATGAAATGAAGTAAATAGACTTTTGCACTAAATGATCATCATGAAAATTCTTTTTTTGTGTGTGTATGTGTGTGTGTTGTACTGGGTTTGAACCCAGGGCTTCGCACTTACATGCTTTGCAAGTGTTGGACCACTGAGCTGCACACCCATCCCATTTTTTTATATTTTGAGACAGGGTCTCACTAAATTATGCAGGCTGCCTCTGGTCTTGAATTTGTGATCCTCCTGTCTCCACCTCCCAAGCTGCTGGGATTACAGGCATGCGCCACCATGCCTGGTTCTATGAAAATTCTTCTTAAACATTATGGGTGTATCTAATACTGAAAAAGGGACTGGGATTTAGCTCAGTTGGTAGAGCGCTGCTCTTCAATCTCTGAGGTCCCGAGTTCAATTTCCAGCACTGCAAAATGGGAGAAGGATGTGGCAACCCACTCCCGAGGCAATCCTGAAACAGTCAGCCACTGAAAACCCTATAAGGGTCGCTATGAGTCAGACATGACTGGACGGCACCTAACAACAAACAACAATACTGAAGAAGACATTTTCTTAGTAAACTCACACAGACTTTTGAAAATAATTGTTCTATTGATAAAGATTAATTTTAAATGATCATTTAAGTGTCCAGTAGTAAGAAAAATGAAACAAAATGAAAACATAAAACAACCAAAAAAACCCATCTATTATTTATGCCTTTCTTGTGTTTCTGCTCCTTGATGGGAGCAATTAAAGGGAAGAATTTAAGTGGACATTGTAAGAGTGGATGGAACTATTGGGAAATAAAGCAGGATAGAAAAGGAGCAGCTGAACCCCCTTAGTGGTAAAATTCTGGTATAAGGCAGTTATTCTTATTCAAAATTTTAAACATTCAAAATGCTTAAAAAATTCATGCAAGAATTTAGAGCTCTTACTTGGGTCCACTGTCTACATTTCCCTTTGGGCTGTCTGAACCCCATACCCAATGTAATTGCTTCTGTCATCCAATTGTGTGGCTTTTTATTTAAAACCAAAGGGCATAACTATCATAAAAATAAAAACTAGAAAGTAAAAAAATGTTATTTACTTCATATATCAGTAAATACATTTATATACAGTGAGAATATCTTATATCCAATTCATTATCACACTCTTAATTGATTCTTCTAATAATTTTTTTGGAAGAAATGGTTTAAGGGAAGATGTCTTCAGATATTTCAAATAAAATAAATCCAGTCATGCTGTAGAAGGGGACAGCTTTCTTTTGGATAACTATCCTGACTGCAAACCCTCCATAAACCCAATTCATTCTTTTTCTACTACGTGTGTTTCTGAGTGTGTCTAAAGAGTAAGGATATTTTAAGTCTGTGTTCAAATTATGAAAAAAGCTTCAAAAATAATGCAGAAACAAGGTTTTAGGGTGAGGTGGAGGGTGACAGGGTGAAACAAATGAGTTAGGATAGGAAAGAACAGACTGTATTCCAAAGAGAGAAAGACTGAAAATCACAGAAATCACAGAAATAGTAAATACAGAGAACAGAAGGCCTACATAGTAAAAAAGAATTAACCTGCTTTGTCTCCAGGTGTGATGAGGAAGGGAAGAGAAACAGAAGCCTCGTCCAAAATATAAGCCAGATAGTCCTGGTGAAGAGACTGGCAGTCCCACAGGACAAATCCACAGTCCTTGAAATCCTTGGATCTATTTTGAGGAATTTAGTGAGACAGTAGCTTCTCCTGACTGAAGCATTTTGCCATGCTCCATATCTCATAGAGCTGTGACCACTGAGAAGGAATTTATTGTCCAAGACTGAGCTACTCCAGGGACTTGAAAATAAGGAACAGTCTTAGACCAAGGAGCCTTGGGACAACCTACCACAATCCTAGGATGGGACACAGCTTCATCAGTTACACAGAGAGGGAAGGTTGTATGCTGACATGCTGAGAAGTTCAGGCAGCAAGGTGGCTCAGCCAAGGTGGACAGAAGCTCCACCTCCTGAGGGGAGGAGCCAACCTCATCTCCTGAGGGGAACTAAGGAGACTGGCTTCACTTATAGAGTGAGTCATCTGCCCCACAGTTCACAGCCTGTACAACTTCGAACTCTGAAACTCAGTGTCAGCAGAATATTTGATCCCTGTGGCCTCCTCCTACCCTCAGTATTTTCAATGTTGGGTAGATTATGAAAGCACTGAAATATGTCATTCAATATAGATCTCAGGGCCCCATTTTTCCCCACTCCTCAATGCACCCTAGAGATATTCCTTGGCTTGGACATTAACCATCCCAGGAGATACAAACTGGGGAGTCTCAGGCATGTGTGAAAACCTGCCTGGCCCACAATCAGCAAAGCTAAGTGTTGCCAGCAGAGGTACACAAGGCAAGAGGTTCCTGTAGTGAAGGCAGCCCTGCCAGACATCTACACTTGACAGGTTTAGCCTCAGCAGCTATATAACTGATAAAAAAATAAGAAACTCTGAATTCACCTGACCACTACCTTCACCTGGCAGACTTGAATATTAGAGGGCACAAAAAGAGATTCGAATATTTTGTCATTTATTTTTCTTTTCTAAACATTTAATTTTTCATTTTATTTTTCTCATTTCTCTTTTTTCCTAGTGTAATTTTTTTCTTGTTTATTTTTTTTCTGACTGGGTTTCTTTCTTCTTTGATTCTTCTTTGATATTTTAAGTATCATTAGTACTTTATTTTTTAAAAAGAAATCCCTTTGCCTTTTTAAAATCCTCTTATGTTTATTTTGTTTACAGATTTTTTTCTTTATTGTGTAATCACGTTTTAAAAAATCTTCTGTTCTTTACTTTCCCTCTTCCCAATATTCTTCTCCTTTCTTCTTTTCTCAACTTTCTTTTGTCTAATCCTTGCTCTTTCTTTCTTTTTCTCCTTTCTCTGCAGCCTCTTTTTATTTCAGGCAATGACTACTTTGACTTTCACCCTAAATAATTTGTAACTTCATAGATTAATCTATATTATTGCTAACATTCTCTGTTTTATGGTCACTGATGGTGTAGTAGTTAGCTTTGCTTGATTTTAAGTATATTTCTATGTCTGTTTTGATTAGGTATCATACCTATTACAGTGGTTTGTCTTCTAATTGGTATTGGAGATTGAGCTCTTAAGAGAAATTTGCGGACTAATGAGATCCTCAAATAGAACTGGAAGTAATATCCATCCTAGATGCAAAAATCACAAAACAGAAACAAACACACACACACACACACACACACACACACACACAAATGTGAAAAATCAAGACAAAATGTCTCCTCCAAAAGACCATAATTCTTCAACTACTGAATCCAAAGAAATTGATGTGGTTGAAATGTCAGACAAAGAATTCAAAAGTCTACTTGTAAAAATGATCAATGACTTCAAAGAGGATACAAACAAGCAGACAAATGGAGTAAGGAAATCAATTCAGGAACTAGATAAGAGAGTCACTAATGTACAAGACACTGCCATCAAAATAGATGAGAAATTCAACAAGGAAATTGAGATTTTGGGGAAAAGCCCAGAAATGTTATAAATTAAGAACTAAATAAATCAAATAAAAAACAGTGTAAAGCATCACCAGTTGACTAGATCACACAGAATAAAGAACACCAGAGACAAACAACAATGTTGAGGAAATATTACATTTAGATATCAACAAAGAAAAAATAATGGAATATGATCACACATTCCAAGAACTCTGGGACTTGATCAAGAGACCAAACCCAAGAATCCAATGGATAGATGAAGGGGCTGAAATAAAACCTAAAGGCATGGAGAGATATTCAATGAAATTATAAGAGAAAATTTCTGAAATCTGCAAAAAGAAATGGATATTCCACCACAAAAGACATTTAGAACCTCAAATAGATACAACCAGTAAATAATCTCTCCACTACACATTATAGCTAAAATACCATAACTACAAAACAAAGAAAAATATTAAAAGCTTCAAGAGAAAAACATCAGCTCACTTACAAAGATGAATCCATCAGAATAACATCAGATCTCTCAGCACAAAACACTAAAATCTAGGAAAGGATGGGATGATATATTTCAAGCCTTGAAAGTAAGTAACTATTGACCAAGATTATTATATTCAGTAAAGTTATCATTTAAAATTACTGGACAAATAAAGACCTTCCAGGATAATCATATACTAAAGTAATTCATGACCATCAATCCAGCACTGCAGAAGATAATTAAAGGAATCCTGTATACACAGGCGAAGAAAGTCTCAATCATCAGAGTAAAGGAAAGAATAAACTCCATGAAAGGAACAGATGAACTAAAGAGAACTAGGAAAGAATCAGTTATGTCTAGCTCAAAAAATAGCAAACCTTGAATGTGAAAAAGGGAGAAAGAAAAGAACAAATAGCATTTGACCCAGCCAGGAAAACACTGAGCACAATTATAAGAATCACTAAACCCCTCTTAATAGTAATCCTAAATATAAAGGGTCTAAACTCTCCAATTAAAAGACATAGAGGAGCTGATTGGATTAAAATGCAAGATCTGACAATTTCTTACCTACAATAAACACATCTCACTGGCAAGGAATGCACAGTGTGAAAGTGAAAGGATGGAAATAGATATACCAAGAAAGTAGAAGACAAAAAAAGAAAAGAGAAGAAAAAGAAACAGGGATAGCTATCCTTATATCACACAAAGTAGAGTTCAAGCCAAAATTAGTCAGAAGTAAAAAATTAAGATTAATATATATTAATAAAGGAAACAATACTTCAAGAAGAGATAACAATTATAAATATATTTGCATCATATATCAGTGCATTCAATTTCATAAAACAAACACTATTGAACTTAAAGGGGCAATAAAAGTGAGTGACTTCTATACTCCATTCTGATCAATTGATATAACATCCAGAGGAAAAAAATCAACAAAGAAGCTTCAGAGTTAAACACTATCATAGTTCAAATGGACTTAATAGGCATCTACAAAATATGCCACCCAAAAGCTACAGAATATACATTCTTTTCAGGAGCCAATGGAATTTTCTCTGAAATAGAACACATTTTAGGCCATAACTCAGGTGTTAGCAAATACAAAAATGTAATAATCTCTTGTATCTTATCAGACCATAACAGAATAAAACTAGAAATCAATAGCAAGAGAAATGACAGAAACTATACAAATCCATGGAGATTGAACAACTCACTCTTAAATCATCCATGGGTTCTTGAAGAAAACAGGGAGGAAATTGAAAAATTCTTAGAGTCAAATGAAAATGAAGACACAACCTACTAGAACATTTGGGATACAGAAATGGCAGTTCTAAGAGGGAAGATTATAGCTATGAGATCTTACATGAAAAAATCAGAGTTGACTCAAATAAGCAACTTAATAATGTACTTCAGGGTCTTAGAAAAAGAACCACCACCAAAATCCAAAATCAGCATTGTTGATATGTACTGTCAAGGAGAGTCTGACTCATAGCAACCCTATGTACAACAGAACGAAACACTCTCTAACACTGTGCCATGCCTGGCACTATGTCAGTACTTCTCTACCATTCATAGGATTTTCAATGGTTGATTATTTCAGTATTGTTCTCAGGAGTGAGCTGCCAGGTACTTCTCCCATTTTTATGGAAAAAATAATAAAGATAAGAGCAGAAATTGGTGGCTAAAAGAACAATACAAAGAATTGATTAAAAATGAGAACTGATTGTTTGAAAAGATAAAAATGATAAAATATCAGCCAAACTAACCAAAAGATAGAGAGATAAGACCCAAATTAATAAAATTAGAGATGAAAGGGGGGATATTATAACAGATATCAATGAAATCCAGAGAATCATCAGGGAATACTTTGAAAACTTATATTCTAAAAACCTGGAAGCCTAGAAGACATGGATCAATTCCAAGACACACATGATCTACCCAAATTAAATCAAGAGGATATAAATAACTTAAACAGACCTACAACAAGAAGTAGCAAAATCAAAGCAGTAATAAACAGTCTTACAACAAAGAAAGACCCACGGCTGGATGGATTTACTGCCAAATTCTACAAGATGATTAAATAAGGATTAACACTAATGTTCCTCAAACTATTCCATAAAATAGCAATGGAAGGAACACGACCAAATTAATTCTATGAAGTCAGTTTACCCTGATACCAAAACCAGATAAGGATATGACAAAAAGGTACAGACCAATTTCTCTGATGAACATAGATGAATATACCTTTAATAAAATACTTGCAAATCCATTTCAACCACATGTTTAAAAAATCATACACTATGATCAAGTTGGTTGCATTCTAGTGTTGCAAGGATGGTTCAACATATGCAAGCCAATTAGTACACAACATCACATAAATTGACTCAGAGACAGTAATCACATGGTCATCTCAAAAATGCATAAAAGGGATTTGACAAAGTTCAACATCCTTTCATGATCAAATTGCTGAAGAAATTAGGAATTAAACATACCTCAATATTTTAAGGGCAAGATATTGAAAAACAAAACAAAACAAAAAACCCGCACAGCCAACATCATACTAAATAAGGAAAAACTGGAAGTGTTTCCTCTAAAATCTGGAATGAGTCAAAGGTGTCCATTCTCTCCACTATTATTCAATATAATAATTTAAGTCTTAGCCACAGCAATAAGGGAAGCAAAAGAATTAAAAATGTTACAAATAGGAAAGTAAAAAGTCAAATTATCCCTACTTGCAGATGATATGATCCTTCACTTAAAAAACCCTAGAGACTTCAACAGAAAACTCTTAGAGTTGATAAACACTTTCACAAAAGTAAAATGCAAAATGAGCATACAAACATCAGTAGCTTTTCTATAAGCAAATAATGACCAGTCTGAGAAAGAAATTAGGAAAACAACCCTATTCACAATTGCTTTAAAAAGAATAGAATACAAGGAATAAACCTAACCAAGAAGGCAAAAGACCTCTATAATTAAACCATTAAAACACTGAAGAAAAGAAATTGAAGACGACTGTAGAAGATGGAAATCTACCTAATGTTCATAAGTTGGAAGAATTGATATTTTCAAAGTGGCTATATCACCCAAAGCAATCTACAGATTCAGTGCAATCCCCATCAAAATTCCAATGACATTCCTCATAGAACCAGAAGGAACAATCCTAAAAATTCATATGGAAGCAAAAAAGACCTCGAATCACCAAAGCAATCCTTCGCAGAAAGAGCAATGCAGGGGGTGGTATCACAATACCTGATTTCAAGTTATAATATGGAGCCATAGTGACACAAAAAGCATGGTATTGGCACAAAAAATATACATATACGCCAGTGAAATAGAATAGAGGATCCAGAAATAAACCAACGCAGCTATAGCTTCCTGAAGTTTGATAAAGATGCCCAAAACATAAGTTGGTGAAAATACAGCCTCTTTAACAAAAAGTACTGGGAAAATTGGATATCCTCATGTAAAAGATTGAAACAAGATTTTTCTCTCTTTCCCTGTACAAAAATCATTCAAAATGGGTCAAAGATCTTAATATGAGACCTGAAAATTTTAATCTACTAGAGACAAGCCATAGGGGAAATACTTCAAGATATAGACATAGGCAATAGCTTTCAGAAAAGGGTGCCAATAGCTCAAGGAACAATAGCAAGAATGAACAAATAGGATTGCATGAAATTCAAAAACTTCTGTAGGCTGGGCATGGTAGTGCACACGTGTAATCCCAGAGGCTCAGGAGGCTGAGGTAGGAGGATTGTAAATTCGAGACTAGAGGCAGTCAGCGTAACTTAGAGAGACCCTGTGTCAAAAAGTAAAAAAAAAAAAAAAAAAAAAGGGCTGAGGGTGCAGCTCAGTGGTCCAGCATCTGCAGAACATGCAAGTGCGAGGACCTGGGTTCAACCCCCAGTACAGCAAAAACAAACAAACAAACAAACAAACAAACATAACAAAAAACCCAACTTCTGCACAGCAAAGAAGACAGTGAAGAGAGTAAAGGGACAGCCTACAGAATGGGAGAAAATCTTTGCCTCCTATACATCAGACAGGGGATTAATATCTAAAATATATAAATAACTCAAAACTTAAACACCAATAAAGCAAGTTATCCAATCAAAAAATAGACAAATGAATAGAATAGAGAGTCCTCAAAAGAAGAAATACAAATGATCAACAATCATATGATGAAATGTTCAACATCCTTAGCTATCAGAGAAATACAAATCAAGCCTACACTGAGAAACCATTTCACTTCAGTCAAAATGGCTAGCATCAACAAAACAAACAATAAAAATGCTGGCAAGCATGCAGGGATAAAGGAAACCTTATGCACTACTGATGAAAATGTCAGTTAATGCAGCCACTATGGAAGGACAGCACAAAGGTTCTTCAAAAATTTAAAACTACAAGTACCATATGCCCAGCTATACCACTCCTGGGTTATATCTGAAGAAATATAAGTCAACTTACCATAGAAATATCTGAATATCCTTGTTCATCATAACACTATTCATAATAGCCAACATATGGAATCAACATAGGTGTCCAGCAACAGGTGAATGGATAAAGAAAATGTGGTGTATATACACCATGGAGTTTTATTCAATAATAAAAAATGACAGAATTATGGCATTTGCAGGAAAAGGGATGGAACTAAAGATCATCATTTTAAGTGAAATAACCCAGATTCAGAATGATGAATATCACATTTTCTCTCATACTCAATGCTATCTATCTATCTATCTATCTATCTATCTATCTATCTATCTATCTATCGTCTATCTATCTGTCTTCAATACTTTAAAACATATCTCATGAAAGTAGAAGGGGAACTATGTAGGGAGAGAAAAGGGACCAAATAAGATGAATGTGGTGGTGCACAACTGTAATTCCAGCACTTGGGAGGCTGAAGCATGAAGATCAATATAAATTTGAGGCCAGCCCATGCTACACACTGAGACCCCGTCTCAAGAAACTAAAAAAGCTGGGCACGGTGGCACATGCCTGTAATCCCAGCAGCTTGGGAGGCAGAGGTAGGAGGATCACAAGTTCGGGACCAGAGGCAGTCTGCGCAACTTAGCGAGACCCTGTCTCAAAAAAGTAAAAAAAAAAAA